>JBBMKF010345253.1:0-14894 GCA_037834155.1 Curcuma caesia
ACCTTGATTTATTATTCTAAAGGACAAATGGACAAGATACATTGTGAGATAATTATTAGTAGATCTACCCATTTCTACAATAAAAGTGAAATTTGTCATCTTAGCGGTCCCACACGATCGGCCTCACGACCATTAGTAAATCTAACCATGATTCATAATTGACAATGTGATAATTTAGTATCGTCAGGTTAACAATTTGCAATCCTTAATTTTAATCTTTAAAGATGGTTACATATCATAATTCCTATAATTCATGATGGTTCAATATTATTATTTATATTTTATTTTTTAAAAAAATATTTAAATATTTATAACTATGAAAAAAATTTAAAATGTCACTAATTTATTATGTATTCATTTAAAGTGTAAGAGAATTAAAATCTATATAGTTACGTTGTTACTTGTTAGTTCCTTCCATATTAAAGTTATCAATTATGCTTAAGATTTCAAAGAGCTGAAAGATAAAATAGATTATCTTTCATCTAAAATATTATCTCTAAGATTAAATATTTATTTTATAACAATGGTTAACACTAGACAAATTTTACTATAATAGAAAAGATGATATAATTTTGAATCTTTTGTGATTATCATCATAAATAGTGCAGTCAAACAGGTCAATCCACGACGACATGAGTCAATCTATCAAAAATTCATCATATGGTGGGGTTGCCCCGCTATCTTAATGGATTAGGAAATCTCCAATCTAATTCAAATTTACAGATTAGATCAGTTAAGTTCATGAGTCCTCAAAAAATAAAAAAAAATATAAAATATTTAAAAATTTAAATTTGCGATTAAGTTCACAAATCTATTAATTTTTCCACTTTTATTTTACATTTTAAAAGAAAAAAAATAAGTTTCTCAATCCACAGGTAAATCCAACCCCATTTTAGATTGATCCGCAAGAGTCGTTGGCTCAAGCAGTCAATCCATCTAGATCTATTTTAAAATAGATTGATAAAATATCAATCCAACTCATTTAAATTATTTAACGGAGTGAATCAATCCAATAAATATAATTTAAATTGATGATTTTAATCATAAAAATATTAAAATATGATCTCAAAGCAATCATATAATTTATTGAGATAGGTAATCCAAAATAAAACAAACTGTATATGATAATTTTATCTGACTCAACCGGAAACATACAAATGTTTATTTTAACACATATATAATAAAAAGCTCACAACTACTCCTACCCAAAGATGCAAAGTGAAAAAAAAAAGAAGGAAATCTAGTCTATGATAAGACCTAAAAATATCAAATTGGCTCATCCATCCATCTATTTCACTATAAAATTTAAAACAAAAAATAAATAATTCTTAAATTTTGATCTGGAATGTTTTTATAGTATATGTATTATATAAATTATATCTTTTAATCAATTTTATATATTCGTTGATAATATTTTATATATATATAATTTTATTAAATAAATTATACTATTTGATATATTATCATTGAATATATCACAAATAATATCTATAAATAAAAAAAATAAAATAAGAATAATAAATATTAAGAAGGTTAAATAAGATTAATAAACTCAACAAGTTAAAAGTGGCATAATCCTATATTAGAAGATTCAAAGTAAATTAGATTGAAAAATTGACTTCAACAGTCTCAGGCTAAAAAATTTATTCAAATGAGTTAATTTATATCAAATCATACTATTAATATCATTAAAATATTATTAAATAAAAGCTCGCATTGAAAAAAAATAAAGTAATTTAAAAAATTAAAGTTACGAAAAAAAAATACTAATGAACCAATGGTTCAAACTGCGATTCAAAATTTAGGTTCGTCAATTTATTTGCGGCTTGACTCGTAAAAGACGGTCCAATAACAATTCCCACCTATTGAACCGGGTCAACGGATAATCAGTTCATCACGTGATACAAGTCATAGTCTTTTATATTAAATAAAAGCTCATATAATTATAATTTCAACTTGTATTGATCATTGCACACCCAAAATCATTTTTTTTCTGAAATAAAAAAAAAATTCAAATATGACTGAAAGTTGTTGCAGTTGTTGCCCACTTGCCTACCGATCGATCCAATAGAAAAAAAAGACCCTAAAAAACCCAAAAAAAGAAATAAATTTGATCAACATTTTCTTCTACAGAGAAGATCTTCAATCTTTTGACATCACACAAGACTCATTCAACGCGCAGACTTCAATGGCTCTGTTGACCTACACCACCGTTTTAATTGACTGCCATCTTCACCTTTTTACACCAGCAGCCATCTCATGGCTCCCCAATCAACTACGTTCACTAAGTTGCCGCCATGAATCCATTTCACCAAACCAGCCACTGAAAATTTTTTATGTCAATGTTCATGATCCCCCTGTTACGATATACCAGGAACAACTTAGATTTCCAGGTAGGCTTTTTAGCCGTCATTTTCTATAACAAGTATAGATAAATGAATGGTCCGAATGCCTAATTATGACACTAGTTGACGGCTGTATGAGTGGCTGCTGAACTCCCAGATATGTTGTTATATATCATGTCTTTGTCTTCCACGAGAAGCAATTTCTTGGACGTACGCACATTCCATAAATGTTTTCTTGGAGCTGCTTTTGCCATGGATTTAGGAGAGTTGAAACTTGCGAGAACGTCAGAGAGAAATATTAAATGCATGTAAACAAGGCAGAGAAGGAACCGCTTGCTGCATGATGCTCGAGTAGTTGATCCTTGGCCATGGAAAGGGTGGGCCACCGCAACGCCAACTTGCTTGCAAGCAAACGCAAGCTTCGTGAATCGTGGATGAGGTTTGTCAAAGAAAAGCAGCGCAGCAGTCGCAGCAAGTTTGAAGCAGAGATTGAGCCTGTAAAAATAGATTCTTGGTACGTTATTAGATTCACCCCAAAAGGAGTCAATCCAGCCTTGGTACTGAATCTACGAATCGAGATTTGAATCTAAGAAAGAGGCAAAATGTTGTTTTCGCCAAACCGATTGCAAATGTTTCTGGGGTAGGTTTTAATTTGGATTCTTCTGCCCACAGTTCCATGCTTCCACGAGATTGTGGCGTGTATATCGTTTTCCCACGGTGAAGAATTATGTTGGACGAAATGGAAGAGGGCATTGTGGTAATCTGGAGTATGGATAATTGCCAAGCTTGCGCACAAGAAATGTCAAAGCTTGTTCCTTGATATGAAGAAGTTGCTGCTGCGGAGGTGGTCCAAGGAGCAAGTCCAAAGCACACGTTTTAAACAAAACAAAGAAAGAGGCGGTTTAACGGAGGTAGAGATCGAGAGGTGCTAAGCAAGCAAGAAAGAAAGAAAGAAGGAGGCATCTTTGATCTCAAAAGCGCCCATCTTTCTGCAGAAAACACGATCTCTGCTGGGAAAATTGAAAGAGGAACCAGGAAGCCCTTTCCGTGAGAGATTGGGCATTATTGGTGCGAAAAAGTGCTAGATTCGAGCAGAAAAATCCATCCCTTCATCAGGATCAGTACGAACGAGATTCATTGGCGGTGGTGGCCATTTCTTTTGCTAATAATCCAAAAAAAAATGTCATATTTGATTTGAGAAACTGTTCCTCGCCATTGCCGACGTCCATGAACTTCAGTGAACCCTCGCTTTAACAAAAGGAGGTACCTTTGACATTGACCAAGAACAGAAAACCTTATCTCCAAAATTTCTAAGATTTTAGACGACTTTGGATCCTCTCTACTGTCTCTGTAGTCGATTCTACCCCTCTTCTGACGCTAAAGGAGCCGCCTTGGGGCGAATGGAGATCTCAGCCGACGAGCTGCTGAAGAAGATCCAGGAGCTGGAGGTGGGGCATGCCCAGTTGAAGCAGGAGATGTCGAGGTTGAGGCCGGTGGATGATGGCGGTGTTCGCCGGTCAGACCACGCCCGGTCTCAGTCTGTGTCTCCGCAGCGGATGACGCCTCCGCTACAGAGACCGAAGGGTGGAGGCCTCGAAGGAGCTGCACCGGCATGGGGGAGGGTCTCGGGTTCCTTTGGGCACCCGTCAAGGATGCACCGGGAGAGCCGGAGCATGATTCGCTCAGGTGATAGTGCGGTCAACATTGGCCTCTCGGAAAGGCAGTGCCTGAATATTTTGCAATCTATGGGGCAGTCAGTCCATATATTTGATCCTGAGTGCAGAATAATTTATTGGTTAGCTATCATCCTCCATAGCTCTTTGATGCTTTTCTTACTCTTTGTTCATAAACATGCTTTTTTGGGTTCCTTTTTGTATCCTTTGACAATCAGTTTCGTGCAATATGTGTAGCTGAAAGTGCAAAATTGTTTCACTTTTGATGGGACATGCACTTCATGCGCACACCTTTTCCTATGAAGTACTCAGTGTCTATCATTAAGTTAGTGCAAGAGTTGCCAGGGTTTCAATTGCATTCTCTTAACCACTCTATATTGTTCTTTAGGTCTGCCCTAGAACTATGACTATCTTGATAGTGAGCCTTTTAAACATATGCTAAGCAGAAATATCCTTTATAAGTCATATAACAGGATTGCCAGGAAGCTATTTGATGATAGATTTATAAATTGCCTGAACAAATCAATAATACAAGAGTGTGGTCATTTTTGTTATTTGACACTGCTCAGAATCTTGGTTTGTGAATTTCAAATTGTTTTTAATGATGGTCTTAATTCATTTGTAGGAATCGATCAGCAGAAAATCTTTATGGTTATTCTTCATCTGAAGCTTTAGGGAAGCATGCAATTCAGCTACTTGTTGATGCTTGTGATTTCAACATTGCTGGGAAGATAGTTCGACGTTTAACCATGGGGGAGAGTTGGACAGGAAAGTTTCCTGTGAAGAACAAGCTAGGAGACCGTTTTGTAGTTATTCTCACCAACACCCCCTTTTACGATGATGATGGTAGTTTGGTTGGCATCATTGTCGTGTCAAGCGATTCAAGGTCCTTTCAGGACTTAGGATCCCCTCCAACTTCTACCAATATGCAAGCAGGTACAAGTGAACCAAGCATATGTTTGATGAATAAGCATGATTCTGATCTTCAGCAGCCCATTCAAGTTGCTATTGCATCCAAAATCACAAACCTGGTGAGTATAACTTGTTGCATTTCTATAAACCTGAAGATTGCATGCCCTAGAAGCACTTCAAAGAACTATTTCTTTTAACAGAATATGGCTATGTCAATCTACGTTCTACTTTATTCTTTCTTGATCTTTAAAATCACCAAAACAGGCCACAAAAGTTACATGCAAAGTTTTGTCGCGGATAAAACTAGGTGAGCACAGTAAGGAACGTGAAAACAGAACTAAGGATGGAGACAGCTGTGATCATGATGCAGCTTCATCGGACCATAAGGAGGATGGTTCTTCTAGTGGAGCTAAGCCTAGCACAACCAAAGAAGTGGTACCTTTCGATGCCTCTGATGCAGTGGAGGAAAAAACTCCTGGAAAAGACGTGAAATCAAATCAGGATGAAGATCAAGGAAAGCCCAGTATCTTCAAGCTCGTAAGCAAGACAGAGTCATTTCTTGCCAATAAGGGTATATCATGGCCTTGGAAAGGGCATGAGGATGATGGTAATGAAGCAAAGAAGCAGTTTGTATGGCCATGGCTTCATCGTGATCAAGAAAATGACAACCATAATTTAGAAGCATCTGAATCTGGTAGAAAACCAGACAGCCAGGTGACTGAAAACAACCAGACATGTAATATTTCTGGATCCTCCTCTCATAATGCAAACAGCACGAGTAGTATTAGCAGCAATTGTAGCACTAGCAGCAGCACGGTTCAGAGGATGGATATGGATTCTGACTGCTTAGATTATGAGATATTATGGGAAGACCTTACAATTGGAGACCAGATAGGCCAAGGTAAAGATCTTCATCTTGTGATCCATTTGTTTAATAAGTTCGTAAAGAAAGCATATATGTTTATCAGAATGATTCTTTGTGTTGATTGCAACTCTAGCTTTCTTTGTTTACCCTTTGGTTGCTAAGAAGCAATCTAGCTAGAATTGTGATAATTCTTGTTGTATGTGACCGTATTTAAGTTTATTTATTCTCTCTAGGCTTAGGAAATTCCAACTTCAAAGTTCATAAAAGTTCATATTGTTCCCTTCCATTTGTTTTTAATTGTTTACCAGAGGTAGTAATATCATGTCCTACTGAAAGCAAATAGAGCATTTTAACTTTGACTGTCTCTATCTTTGTTGTAAAGGTTTTGTTGTTGATTAAAACATTGCATAGTGGTGAAGAGGGATTTAAGGGGTTTGTTAGTATGAACTTTTCCAAATAGGACAATGGAGTCAATAATATGAAAGGTCTGATAAACTTGCTCCAAATGCTTAAGCCCAAATAATAATTTTGTCATAGTACACTGAGCTTTATTAAACCATTACAACTAAACGATAACTTTCAGTATGGTATGATGGCCTCTTTGAGGCCCAGATACTTTACTCATTTATCGTTGGTATCACGTCAATACCCATCACAATTTCCCTATCAAAATTGGATCATTTTACCAAGCTTGGGACTAGGTTCACTTTGGTGTCTTTTGTTATAAGTTATAACCGAATCCAAATGGGATTACAGACCCATTGATTTGGTCTATGTGATCCATTAGCTCTAATTGCTTAGGCCCATGTTGTACATTTGTGTAGGTCTTATATACAAAGAGAACTAACCCAATCTCAACTGGTCTAGGTCAAGGTTGTACACTTAAATCTTAATAACAAACATTCTGTGGCCACTTGTTCTTCTCCTGACATGGGCACAATTAGTAGACTTGCATAGTGATACGACAACATTTACAGTTCTACCTACCAAAAGTGTGCCGGTTTACCCCATGAATCCTAAGGTATTCGATGGTACCTTGTTATAGGGAAATATTAAGATAATAATCCAAGTCCCTTTACCTATTTGTATTATTGTTAGTCAATGTAAAAATAAGTAGGTCCATGATATTAATGGTATTTTCATTTAGGTCCGTGGGATCATAATCTTCCACTCCAAAATTCTTCCAATTATATTATGGTAAATCAGTTTGTTATGATTATATTAGATTTTGGTGTGTAAATCTGCTAGGTGATCATTGGAGTTGGCAAATGAGAAGAAGATTTAGTTAGATAACACTTTCTTTTTTATGAAGTGACGATTGAACTCTATACGCCTTGTTCTACATTAAAGTCTATGTGCTTGGCTGTTTGATTGTCATAGTAGATCTTCATTAGTTCTATAGAAGTATGCCCCAACTCAATGACCAACTGATTGTCCCAAATTAGTCGGCTAGAGCCATGACCCTACACTCCCCCTTTGCACTCAACCTTACTATAATAGATTGCTTCTTGCTCTTCTAAGAAGTCATGTTACCTTCCATAAAAACACAATAGTCTAACGTGGATCATCTATCTGTAGGAAATTTGTCTAATTTGCATTAGTGTATTCCATAACCTGTAGACAACCATGGTCTTGCTATTAGCGAATTCTTTAGATATAAGAGAACTCTTAATGTTGGTTCCCAATGATCATGACTGGGATCTCTGTAAACTAAGTAATCATGCTGGCTATAAATGAGATGTCATGTGTTTGTAGCTAGAAGGTAGTTTAATTTCCTAAACCTTAATGGCTACCTTATCCTGGTATCAATTTTTGGCATCAAAGTGTCAATTGGTTTGGTCTCTAACGGATAAGTTTCCTCAAGCATACCAAATACATAATTGCGTTAATAGATGTAAATATCTCCCCTTAGCGATCAATCTTATACCGAGGTTATTCAAGATTCATGAAAGTACATCTTTAATTGTGTGTATCTATGGGGTCATTATCAGGGATGGGATGATAATGTATCTACATAAGCGATAAGGAGGATCATTATTGATTGAGAAATACGATGAAGTAATGAGTGATCCATCATGCTCCTAGTCATATCATACTATATTTAAGAAGAATAAGAGTAGTACTAACTTTTCCAATCCAAGCCCTTAGCAATCACTTCAGCTGGTAGATTGATTTTTTCATAGGGTGCAACTCCTAGAAGATAGACACGAAGGGAGTTCAGTTGATGAAGGAATCAGTAAAAGACAATTGCTAAGACAAGATGAGAAAGAAACTAAGAGAAGTAATTTTAGGTGCTAGAGAAAATGTATTTAGTCTACGCCATTAAATTAAGTGTCCTTAGCTACCGATGGCTCTATGATACCATCAGAACAATACTTAACAATTGCAACCCACTGTAGACTTCTTTAGAAGGAGAGATATTATCTTTCAAGCTTAGAATGGATCAAGTAATGGAGAGAACATTCATCTTCCAACTACTGTAAGAATGGTGAACATTTTTTCTTTGATCATAGACTATACCCACTAGGATCTGAAGGGCCTTTGGGATATTCAGGAGCTACCTGTGAAGCTAAAGAGGACAAAGCAACACAATGTTTATGTGACAGTGAAGCATATGATAATTGCAAGAGTGTGAAGTAGAAAACTTTTTAATACCTATAAGCAATAGAGAAGTTCATATCAGAGGCAGGATATAATATGATGGTAGGCAATTGAAGGGCCGGAGAGTCTTAGAAATTATTGGAACATGCTTATGCCTCAGCCTTCAACTATACACCATAAAGGTGGTTTATTGGTAAAGTGGTTGTGTCAGGAGAAGGTATGGCAAGTTATAAATGAGTGGGAATAGGAAACATCTTTTGCACACAGATGGAGAGGGTGAAGAGTTGAAAAATGGAGTCTACTGAAAGAAAATCACAATAATAGATATAAAAGCATGATGTGACTTGGAAGAATAGCAACAACTGTTGTCGAGGTGAGCATCGCTAAGATAGGTATATTTGATGTAACATGTGGATAATTTATCTCATTCAAGAAATACTAAATGGATAAAACTAGCACAACCAGATGTTAGTAGAGAGAGAGAATATGTAGATAGAGAACTGTGAGAGAAAAAAATCAGTAATAAAGAGCAGAGAGCATATATACAATTTTTAAGATAGCTTATGGTGAGAAGTGTATCCAAAAAGAAAAAAAAATGAATTTACATATGTAGTAGTGTATGATCCATCTCAACAAGTGTCGGTTCTTCCTTACTGCTACAACATTCTATTATGGTACGTGGGGGGCAAAACATCAACTATGAAGTTTGATTGTTCATTAGATTCAAGCAGCTTCTGAGATTAATTGACTGTTTGTCTGATTAATGTGTGTATACTGACTGTAAAATTCTTAACATTTTCCAATTAGATGTCCTACTATCACTAGTCATTCTTATATGTTTGTTGATTGTTGCCAACTAACTGCAACATCTCTTGTGTTAGCGCACTTTGTAGAAAGCTTGATTAGAAATGTTAAAATTATCAAACCAGTAGAGATCTGCCTAATAAATGGACTGTTGCTAGCATCAATTTTGTTACAGCTTAAGCTTGTATCACTTATTGTGTATGCCGCCTTCTTCTCCAGGTTCTTGTGGAACTGTGTATCATGCTCTGTGGTATGGCTCGGTGAGCATTTACTTTTCTTTTTATATTTATTAATTAAAAAATTGTGTTCCCAGTCACTTCTTTCTTTGTGAGGGAAGAGTTACTTCATGACTTGCTCCTCTAGTAACTTGTATTCTCGATCACTGTCATGGGTGATGTGTATGTTTTCCAATCATGTGGTCTATTTTATCAGCCTAGAAGCTTTAGATATTATACAATTTACTCAATGAGGGCCAAAAATGTCAGATTGTGCAAATTTCCATTACCAATTAATATCATGGCATCGGGAGATCTGATGTTCCAACGACAGTGTGCTTTTCTTATGGGTGGAAACTGTCTATTGTGTTTCTCGCAGGATGTTGCAGTTAAAGTATTCTCAAAGAATGAATATTCTGATGATTCGATAGTTTCCTTTAGACAAGAGGTCAGTGATTGAAACAGAATTGGTTTTATGTATGTTGAAGACACTGCATACATTACACATTATCAATATTTGGCACATTGAGAAGCTAATTGCTCTTATACATAAATGACATTTCTTCTATTTTTCTCTTGCCCGTTAATTAAAACATTAGCCATTATTCTGGAATGCGAAAGGTTTAACTGATTTTCTAGCTTTCTCTCTCATGTTCTTTCATTTTCAGCTGCTGTAGTGTACCTTTCTGTGCTTTGCGAAGCTATACCATAACTTCTTTATCAATCATATGTTTTTTATTGATATCATAGTCTAGCTCTCTTGCTTTGATAGTATATCCTCATCAGACCATGCTGTTCCCAACTATTTGTGGTTGACTATATTAATCTTATTCTTTCACCAAATTCTATCCAAGGCTATATTATTAGTAATTTTTAAGTCAAGATGTGAAGTACCATCTTGTCAATCGTTTTGCATGTAGACCAAAGCAGAGAAGGCATTGACATGGGCGAATATACTTGTCTGGTCCATGCATCTACCAAGGTTGTTTCATGCTTTGTTATGTTTCAGTATGCTGTGTGAAACACAGAACAATAGACAAGAACCTACCTTGACATTGTTGCTTCTAGTTGCTTGAGATACAGTGCCAACGGGCTTGATGCTGCCGATCAAAGATCTTTCAATCATTGTGGTCACAAAACACTACCTTCTTACCAAGCAGTGCGAGGGACGATGATGGACAAAGAGTGACCTCAACATCTTTGCTACTAATTTTTGAGACCCATGGGGAGGAGCCTGATGCAACATTTCTCTGCAATTGTTTTGACCATTGAACTTATCTGCATTCTAGCTTATCATTGATCAAGAACATGTTAGATTTGAGACGATCCCAACAGAACACTCCCCTTCTTGTAACCTAAAACTCTACCAATCCAGTAACTTATTAACACATTCATCCAAACTTTTTAACTTGCTATCTATTATCAACCCCCTCCCACCTCTCAATCAACAATGATTGAGAGTGATGGTGGAGGCTATGAGTGCCTGTTACTTCTTTCCTCTTCTTTCTTTCTTTCCTCTTCCTATACTCCTGCCCCACCTAATCTTTGTCAACCCTTGTCATATACCAAGACTTATGAAAACTAGGACAATATTATGTCCATTAAAGATCGAAATTGGTAATGGAACCAGTATTTTAAACCTTGATTCAGGTTAAGATATTCTTCTATAACTGTAAAAATGCATATGTATATTATATAACTTAGGATTTCAGATGAGATGTTCAAGGTTAGGATATATATCATGTTTATCATGCACAAGGTGGATCAAATAGTAAACTTCATGATAACTTCTTAATATACACATTTCATTCAGCGTGAATATTCATTGGGCAAAATCAACTGCCATAAATCAATAGGCTGGGACATAATGCTTGCTTTGGCAATCCTACCAAAGTTTCTTACGTGGTTTGTTATTTGCAATGACAAATTGTTCTATTTCTTTTATCTGCAAGTGAAGTTCTTTTATTGGAGCAGCTAAATTTCTATGTTTTAACTCAAAAATTGGAGATTTTGAAACTAAGAGATGACGATAGATTTTTTTTTTTTTTTTCAAATTTGGTTCTTGGAAAGGCATTCTCCCTATTCATACTTCCCTTTTAATGTGTCCTTCCTTTCCATTTTTATGTTTTGTGGATGTTTCAGTGTTTGATTGGAACAATATTGTTTTGGTATGGTGCCGGTAATAAATTGGAGATGAAAAGAGGAAAAAGATGAAGAAGTTACAGAAAAAAGATAAACAACTTTTTTTTTTGTTTTCCATTTGGAATGCTATAATTTGGACATTATCTTATATGAAGAAAAACTATAAAAAAAACTCAATTTAGCATGCCAAGGAGTGCCGAGTGTTAACATGAATGATACTCGACGCCGAAGACATTGTCTTGGTGCCGAGTAATATCGAATTTCAATAAGTGATCAGAACTATACATTTTCAATGTTTCGACCGGCATGGTATGAGATTTTAAACAATAATCTGTTGAACAAGCTACAAGATCCTTAGTTTGGCATATATGATAATAAGAAGATTAGATTTCTCAACACTGATTGAGAAATCAGCAGGTCACTTTGGTTTAGGGCAGTTGCACATTTATATCATCAGTTTGTTGCCTCTGGTTTCTCAAGTCTCAACTACTCTTGTGCTCTTGGATGGAGGTTCACACCATTTATTTTTGCCATCCAGTAATTGGTACTTTGACTGGGTCATTAACAATAAACAATAAACTAGCTACCAAACTTCTCAGTTAGAACTTTTAAAGGATTTTACTCATGAATTTATATTTTTGCTTAAAATTATAAATTTTGTTCTCAATTTTCTTCTATAAAATTTTGTTTGAATTTCCATGGTCTATATTCTTATCTATCCTATCCAATTTTCACATCCCTTTTCGCAATATAGGGTGTTTGCCAATCTCATGTAGCTTTCCATAAGAAGTCGCGTAAGTGTAGATTTCAATAATTAGCTTAGCTTTGTTTTGAGCTTAATGATGTAGCTTGTTCATTTCTCTCAAGGAATATTATAGACATTTCTCATCATGAAACCACAACTTCAAAAAGGAGATTAGTAGTCAAGACTTGAAAATTCGAGATTACACTTAAGCTCTGGTTCATAGTTTCTCTAATTTAATAGCCTTCAAGTTATATGTCTTTCCTATTAAGGAATCTCTTTTCAGATTGGATTTTTACAATCCTATCAGTATATTACTGATTCTCTCTGATTTATATATTTTTGACTGAATCTGAATATTGTTTTATCTTAAGGTGTCACTCATGAAGAGGCTACGCCATCCGAACATACTTCTTTTTATGGGCGCAGTCACTTGTCCTAATCGCCTTTGCATTGTAACTGAATTTCTTCCACGGTTGGTACTCAACTCTCTATTCAAATCAAAGCTCAACATTAATGTAAGAATCATTTTGTTCCAAATGTTGTCTCTTCCTTATCAAAAAGTCAGCTAGATAATTCAGCGGCATTATGTCCCTCATATACATTGAGCATGATTATCGAGTTACTTGAAAAACAGGAAATGCTCCACTTTCTGGAGTCTTTAGTCAAACTGAAGTGTGGAAGTACATTTTACTCTTGGATTCTAAGATAGAAAAATATATTTGACACAAATTCCACAAGAGATCAATTTATCAGGATTATAGTATTTGGAAAGAATATTCTTGACCATCTGAAAGCTGTTAGGAAATCAATTTGCACATAGCATTGTGTTAGGAAATGATTCCATTTGATTCTGCCAAAACACTTCCCAAGGTTTCCTTTTTGTTGTCAAAATATCCCCTATCAAATAGTAAGATACCTATTTTATGCTTCTAAATAACTCATTTGTTATTAACATTCAGTTTTTGAATTCAATAATTTTGAATGCAGTGGGAGTTTGTTCCGCTTGCTGCAAAGAAAAACGAGATTGGACTGGAGAAAGCGAATCCTCATGGCCCTAGATATTGTATGTATGGTTCCTCAATCCAGAATCAAATTGTATGCTTCTGAAATTTGAATCCATTTAACTTCACATAAACAATCATACTGATATTTCTTTCCTAATTGCCTCGCACCTTGATCTATAGAGTATTGGTAGGCATCAATGTTTCTAAAACCAGACTGGACTGGCTGATTCAATCAGTTCAACCAAGATCTGGTGGTAAACCCGGTCTGTTTTATGAAACGGCAATCGGCAAAAACTGGATTAATCCAGTTATAAAATCTCAGAAACCAGTAAAATAGGATGCAATTGGATTTGTGGCCTGGTTGAAAGGCAACAATACCACCTACTGTGGGTCACCTATTCAAAAAACTTAGTAGTAGCAATTATTTCTTATTCTTTTTGTTTTTTCCCCCTACTTTAACTGCTTCACATACACAATTTACATAATTTTTATCAAATTTAATAAATTATTTGTATATACACATATTCTGGAATATATATATATATATATATATATATATATATTTAGAATTTTTATTTTTCATCTTATTTAATAGCTTTTAGTCTTGTATATATAATCTTTTGCTATATAAATATAATTTGTATTGCATTATTTTTTTGTTTGAATTTGTCTACCTTTCAATATATTTTATAAGCTTCAAATAGGTTTAGTTATATCTAAGTTGTATATATTTTAAAATAAACTATCTTTTCTAATAAAAAATTGTGATATAAATTATAATTATGACTTTATCTTCCTAGCTAGCTAGTTCGACCGGTCAAACCAACAACCCGATAATATTACTAGATGATGTCTAGTTTGATTTTCGAAACACTGTGGTCATACCCGAATCTTACAAAGCTTTTTTCCTTTACCCTAGTAGGCATACTACAATCACACAACTTCATGAACTCCTCTCCTTTTCGATCATTCACTTACCATATCATTGATATCTTCATTAATATCTCTTGAATAATAAAGCATATCTAAAACTCCTAGTTACAACCTTACAAATTGATTGGTTTTATTTGTTAAATAATCAAACTAAAATGAGTGAAGATATTTAGTAAAAGAAATCCACCTTGAGTTGGATGTGTCAAATCATGTGGAAGTTTGTAGGTGAAGCATAATGGTAGGATGGTGGTGGCAGACTATGTTTCTCAGACTCGATTATGAGATCATCCAACTGAACATGGATCGAGATGTTGGAGACCATTTCTTCGGAATTTTTGATGTCATACTTGGGTTTGGGAGGAGAAGTTTGATATGAATAAAGTATGCATTTATCCATCAGAAGGTTTAGTCCATCCATTTCCAGTATATGAATCAAAAAAGAACACCTTTCCTATTGTAACTTGCGATATCCTCGCTTGAAAGATTTAGATTTCCAGTATATGAAACAGAGAAGAACAACTTTCCTATTATAAGGTTTGTGTGCATCAACCATCCCTGATCTTGCATTGTTGGTAAAGTTGTGTAATCAAATTCTCTTCTTAGTTGTATATGCATTAAAATCCCAAGGTCCAAAATCGTATGCATAGTTCATTCA
>JBBMKF010345364.1:2593-14894 GCA_037834155.1 Curcuma caesia
TATAATTGTTTCTTCTTGCGAGACACCAAATGAGCCACACAACTTTGTGAGATTTGTTGTTTGAGGTAGGTGGATTAATCTTCTTCCAACTTTTACTGCACCAGTTGGTGTCAAAATCAAATCCTAATTTGGCACCATCCACCTTTTGCCCAATTCTTTCTCTCCCTACATTGTTCTGAAAATGACCTCTCTCTCAATCAAGGTTGTTGAGATTGAAATCAGGTAGGATCATAAGGCCGTAACCCAATTAAGATTTATTTGGAATATAGATCATTTAGGAAAATTTGGACCATAGAATCGTAAATCCTAAGGTCAAAATTGTAATTGTGACTACCATCCCTAAAGCTATCATCATATCCATCTCTTAGATGCTCAATTTCCATCAAGTCTCTTGCTGATTTAACAGAGGATACATTTCTCTCAATCAATAATGGCCTTAAAATTGCTCCCACAGGTGTGGTGAAAGCACTCAAAGGAGCAATAAGAGGACCATGGTTCGAATCCCAATTGGGACGAAGATCCTCGAGGTTGGTTTATGAGTGTGTATAAGTTGTGCTCTAGATTACCTAGTAGGCAAACCAATGGAGAAGATCGTCTACCTCGGGCAAAGACCAGACACCTAGATTATCAAAAAAAAAAAATAGTGGCCTCAACTCTCTTTCCAATAAACACCATTTGGATGTCATCTTGGACCTAGCCCCAACTAACCCATAATAACAATAATGTAATGTAATTAACTTGATAAAAAAAGATAATATTATCTTGTCAATGCTCTGATAACATTGTGTGTCACTATCTAATTTTTATTAACTATACTATTTATACACATTTTTAATGTGTTTTTTGTTTTATGTTGGTAGTTGTTTGATATTTAATGAAACAAAGTATGCATGCTTATCGTGATTTAACATCATTGAATTTTTATTTTTATTTTCTAATTGATCCAGATTTCATCAATCTAATACGGTCGATATTTAGACTTTCTACCATTTGATCCTGCAAACAATACTGGTTTTGACAATAATGCAATTAAGAATTATTATGCAGATCCAAATGGAGGGGAGAGAGAAAATGTAAAGAAATTCTTGAGGCTTGGAGGTCTTCAGCGGGAGAAAGAAACAAGACAAACAACAAAAGACCTACAACACTTTCTTTGACTTCAGTAAAAACAACTTTAGATAAAGCTTTCAGAGGGATCAAGAACCAACTGACCTTCACTTTTACCTTTTTTTTGTTCTTTGTTCTTCTTCATCTACTTATTTCTATACATCCTAACTTAACAATGTTAAAAAAAGAATTATAATTATACGATGTTCATCTCTAATGTCCAACTCTTATCTGCACAATATTTTTTATTTAGACCCTCAAAGCAATGATCTTCAATCACCCAATATTATCATAAAGTTTTGTTCTTGAACCCAAAATAAGTACTAACAAGAAAAATTAACCTTTAAAAGATTGCTTAATGAAAAATTAAAATCCTGAGTAACAGTTGGTAGAGATCCTTATCAATTCAAAATTCTCATTAAAATATGCATGATAGCATTATCAGGATCACAATTATGAACTTCTCAAATGAATGGAAAAAAAATGAAGTGTGCTTATAACACTACCTTAATATTGGTTGTTGAGGATTGGATACCGATCCATTGGAGGATCGACAGGAGATCTCTGATTTAAGGGATTGTAATTTTCTATTATTTTTTGGAAATTACTTATCATATTCTCCATTAATTGCAAGATATGTCTTTGTTATTTTTCTTATTTTTGAACAACCATCTTGAATTTATTCCTTTCAGACTGTTGGAATAGATCAATTTCCCCCCTTATTTCCTAGTACCAAAGATCAACAAAACCTAGTTGAACATAACAAAAAAAAAGACAATGATCAACTCTTCTTCAACCACCATCACTCCATTGGCAAGCCTCCTACATAATCCTACACCTTGTCTATCCTTTAACAACTACTCTGAGAAACTTTATAGAATGGTTTGGATATGCTCTTCTTGTGATCAAAGGAAAAGAGAAGTATATGGATATCTCTTTCAAACTTACCAACCTCCATCCATTGAGGCCAAGGTCTAGATCTCAAGTCATGCTAGAATTTTGATATTTCACTGAAACAATGTGATTTTGGCACCACGCTAAAGTGTCAACACATGGTGCCAATGGCCAAATAGAGGTGATGAGAGGAAAAAGATAATGAAGAAAACAAAACAAAAAAGCAATTACATACTTAGAGGCAAAGTTTATCTTTCCATGCAATAGTTGTGGTCCCCCATCGAATGATATTGCTTTGGCACCATATTGTGTTGATATTTGACATGCTTTGGTATCCATCATAACATTACCAGAATGAATTTAAATGAGTTGTATTCCTTTAATACTCTCATTTAATTTTTCTAAAGCATTAAATAGTCAATTGAATTAAAGTTTGCTCTATAATATTGCATCGAGACATCTTAAAGCATGTTAAGATGATTTCAAACAAATTTTAATCATTTAATCATCTTTCACTTAGATTTTTTACTTTTGATGAGACTATATCAATTAGTAATTAAATTAAAAATGAATTTATTCATTTCTACTTCAATGCATGCAGAGATGACTCCTATAAATTTTACTATGATAATCACATAGCAATTAACTTATTTCTTTATGAAAAAATATATATAGGAACTGAATAATACATGTCTTCATGCGTTTTGTTAAATTTAAAGCGAAAATAGTTTACCTTCTCTTATTTGAATAGATTAGAAAGAGAAGATAACAATTCAATTTTTCTCTTCTTTCCAGTGAGAAAAAAGTAAGTTGATCTCTATTTGGACAGTGCCTATCCTATGATTGTACTGAAAGAAGAGACCTCACAGATATTATTCCTTGTTCAAGTGTTCTTTATGGTCCAAACATAACTCACTGGCTTCCGTTTTCATTTGTTGCAGATCAGATTTCTCAAATTTGAGGAATTGCATAACCAGAGAAAGAAAACATCCGGTCTATGAAGATATTAAACCAAACAATAACAGCGTTTCATAGGAGAAGAATGGTTAAATTATGAAAAAGGAACAAATTGACCAATTAGCAAAGGGGATCATACAAATCCAGTCTACGAAACATCTGATAGCCCTAACTCTTTACCTAAAAGCTCGATCGGAAAAAAAAAAAACTCACCTCCATCCCAAGGGGTATCATCAGGGCTGCAAATCCAGATCAAAACGCGTTAAACCCTCATCCAGTGACCCAATTTTAGCAGAAAGATCCGAGCTTTCACCAAAAGCGACAGTGAAAATGAAAGGGCGGAAGTGGAATACTCACCCAAAGATCACGGCGTTCCATAGCATGATGTTATTTTCATGTGGCGCGCCGCTGATCCCTGCCGGCGGATCCTGCTGCAACCTCTTGAAATCCCGCATCAGTCGCTTCCTCGCCGGCGTCGACATCGACTCCCCGTCGCTCCTCACCAAATTTCGGAAATTTCCTTCCCTTTCTTATGCTCCACTCTCCCAATCTCTTCGTATCTTCCTGCCCAGCAGAAGAAGAATGATCGCAGAAAGGGAACATCCTGGAAAAGGAGAAAATAAAACCCCTTTAATTGCCTGTGTTTACAAACGCGGAAAGCAGTGGAGACAGACAGACGTAGCGGAGGAGAGGAGAGGAGAGGAGAGGAAAGGGGAAAGCATCCATTGACTCTGTTTACTTAGGCAAATGAAATAAGAAAAATGAAATGAAATGAAACGAAATGCCTATCCTTATCTTTGTTCTCAACTTCTTCATTATATACATATGATTCAACTAACCTTTTAAAAAAAAAAAGAAAACAAAAAAAATTATAAATAAATCAAGAAAACATCATAAAATAAAATCATAAAACACTAGAAATATTTTATTTAACAAACTATAGGTAATTATTATATATATTTATGACATAAAATTTTATAACAAATATATTATTTAGTGATATGATGCATAAAATAAATTTTGAAAAAATATCACTAATGTAGAGGTTATTAACTTATTATTTAACAATGAACTGTTTGCTCTATCCCTCTCGTTTTATGTACTAATATATATAATTCATTGATATATAATAAATTAAATATGGGCAATCCAATGACTTATATATAAAAGATATAATAAGTTCAAGCCAATTATATACATAGAGACCATTTTTACAGGGATTTAAATATATGGAGCTAGGTTCTTCAATCAATACTTGTAATGAATTTAAGTTTAAATTGATAGTATAATAATGAAAAATATAATGTTCCAATTTTAAAATCATTAGAATATCTCCTACTATTTTTAAACGACTATCGTTATTCATTTCTAACCATTAACATCATTATTTCATTTGATAAAATAATGATATTATACCACATATGTCTTGTATTATTAATTTTGATTCAAGTGAGAAGTGACATAACAATGAGTATAGATTGTAACCAAGCTAAGCTAAACTAAACTTTTTATTGTTCATAATTATTTAAAAGATAATTAAACCGAGGCTAAAATTATCCAAAGAGCTAATTAAGCTTATTGGCTCAGTTTCTTTTTTTTTGTTAACTTGAATTTGATTTGAGTTTAACTTGAATTTAGTTTATTTAGATATTATCCAATTCTTAATTTAAATTTATCTTAAGAGTTTATATTTTTAAATTTATTTAATTGATTAGTTGGTGAATTTAATATTATAAATTTATTTATTCATTTTGAAAAATTTTATTTATTTATACATTTATTTTCAAGTTTATTTAGAGATTTATTGATATAAGCTTTATCTATAAATATCGATCATTCATGAAATACATACGGTTCAATTTTATTTATTTACTTTAATGAGGCATTCAAATTTATGTATCATGAATATAAATATTTAATGTATTTATCGTCCTACATACTCGATAATTTTAGCATTTTAATAAAGAGAATAAAGATTTCGTTCGAAATGAAATTCTATAGTAATCGAGAAAGTACCGAGGGGGAGAGAGAGAGAGAGAGAGACAGAGGGAATAAGGAAAATAAAGAACTAGGGCAGCGACTCAATCTACAAAGTGGGGACCAAATCTAACAAACAGCCGGAGAGAATCTAGCTGGGACCCGCCGCCGCAGACAACCACCGCGCGATCTTTGTGCCGCGACAGCAGCCACCGATCCCGCGTGCCCTCCTCCTCCTCCCTCCCTCGTCCCTCCCCTCAATCTATCAATGACACCACCACCCATCAGCCAAACTCCTGCTCACTCTTCTCAATTCCTCGACAATTAACTCCACAACCATATTCCATCGTTATAATCAGAGAAGAGAGAGAGGTACGATGATCTGAAGCTGGAAGTAAAACGCCAGCCAGCCAGCTGAGCCAGTCATCGATGCACATTCTGAATCACTGTTGAGAGTGACACTTCATCGATCACTACACAACAACTCTATCTCTCTCTCTCTCTCTCTCTCTCTCTCTGTGATCTTGTAAAATGGCTTGTTAATTCAGAAACGAAATGACGAGTTCAGAGAAAGTTACACCTCTTATTTGTCCATCCATCAGCTAGCAATCACAAAGGCATGCTATGCTGCAGGCACACTTCACAAGCTTCAAAGTATATATATTTCGGTTCAGAAACATATATAAATGTGCTGATCACGCAGCTAAATGTATAGAGATCGATATCGATATATCGATGGTTAATAGAAGCCTGCAGGGCCTTTCTGATCTCCCCCTCCAGTCGCTCCTATCCCCTCGTCGAGGTTCACTTGCTGGTCACTGCCTTCTAGGGTTAGCCCAAGATGAATGTGAGGGAAGTGTGCCCACTGCATCCATGCATGAAGACACAGTAGACAATTATCATGCATGTTTTCATAAATATCAAGGAATAATTAAATAAAAGAATTAATTATATCGATCTAATTAATGCCTGCTCATGGCTAGCTAGCTAGCTAGAACAAAGAAAGTATATATCAAGCAGTTTTATATTGTTCTCCATCAATGAACTTGTAATGCATTTATGAGAGCTAGGATGAAGCATATATATATTAGAGAGACATATCATCACTTCCTTTGTTTACAATGATCTGCAGGTTGAACCAATTTAATCAGGTATAGAGTGAAAACATACACATGTTCAAAATAATATAATATTTAGTGTATAAGTTCAAGAATACCAAAATATATATATCATGTGGAAAAAGTATCAGGACTATACTATACTCACATTCTTTGCTGCAGCACCAAAAGCTTCCTTGTGACTAATATCAGGATTGTTGGCTTTTATCCTTTGTATCTCCTCCCTCAATCACAAACAACATAGTTTATATATTGTTTTACCATAGAAATTATAAACAGAGATCATCTATAATCTCCCAATTTAATTAATATATATAATTAACTTGAAAATGAAAATTTGAAAAGAAATATATAGTTTAGTTAATGAAACTGTTTATTATTATGTATGTACCTGATAAACCTGTTATATGCTGAAGGAACACGTTGCCTCTTCTGTGGGGCTGATAGAAAATAAAAGAATTAACCAACGTTAACCTAATAAAAAGAGACAAAATTGCAAGTAATGTTTTATGTTAAATGTTTTCTTAGTATATATATATCTTGATAATAAGTTACATTAAAATCTTTGAAATTTACCAAAAAGAGAACACAAAGGTATTACTTGTCATATTTTATGTAACAATAATTTAATTGTAATAATATATAAATTACACAATGCATATATAAATATAATTGATGAGCCTTTTTTTATTATTATAATTTTTCTCCAATTCAAAGCACTAGTACTTGAGAAGAAAAGGGGACTTCAGTTATGACTTTATAAGTCATTAATGGAGTATTATCAACACCAAGGCATTCAAAGACAACTAACATGAATGCTTGACAAATGGAGTTATCTAAAGGAAAAATTAGCATTACTATTGAAATGGCTTAATTAACACATACTAAAGGTAAGAGTTAGCCAAATAATTTAGGGGCTAAACCTATAATCGAAACTAGTGCTTAACAAAACTTCATTAGAATGATATCCTAGTATAAGAGAGATCCTATTGTATACTATATTCTCATATTCCTTTGCAATATCCAGAGGATCGAGTTTGATAATATTAAAAAAAAAGTGAGAAGCTAATATTTATGGAGTATAGAGATGAATCCAAAGACTACATGTTATATAATCCAAAGAAAAATAAGCTCATAATCTAAAGGGATGTGTTCTTTGATGAAACAACAAGTTAAATTTGAGACTCATCTCATGAGTCATCAAAGAGTTCATAAACCAAAGTGAGCAACAACACATATGTCGTTTATATAGCAATTAATGGACAATGCACCTCCAAAGAAGAATCATTCTATGTCGTTTATATAACAATTGCCATTTTGCATGCTTTCTTTGTTTGTGAGGCACAAGATTTCAAGGAATCCATTGCCATTAAAGAACTGCAAATTGAAAAGAAATATGGTTGCAAAATTCGTTAACCGAAGTTCTAATTAACATAGATATATCTCTTTGACAATCTTTTCTCTTTTTTTTTATTCTTTTGAACTTTTTTAGCTTGGATTAGAGAAAAATCGGGTGCTTACGATGCAAGGCTATAATCTGTCGATCGTCATTTAGTGAGTACATCAAAGAACTCTTGCCATACTTGGAGGATGAGCCAAGATCTATCCTACTACTTTGAGACCCCAAGTTCTGCACTTCAACCAAACGAAAACTTGTTAATCATTTGAAATTGTCAACAAAATTATGACGAGCAAACTAGGATCAGAAATCATTTATATATAAAAAACAAAACAAAACAAAAAACTTCTAGCTAACATAAATCTAGTGTCTGAATTTGTTCTTTCTAATTCAGTACAAACACCTTATGTTCTCTTTTGTCGTTCTTATCCCTTTCTCTCTCAAACAGAAGCAACAATGCTAGTAACTTTCATCCAAGTTTTCTGAACTTTATTTATATATAAATATATAATATGAAGTTTCTAGGATGCAAATAATTAATTAACCTGCAGTTGTTGAAGAGGGAAAGATTGAGAGAAAGCTCCCATGTTGACATACAGGAGATTAGCACAGTGGCCACATCTCACTGTCACAATGTGGAACAAGCTGTTTCCAGGAACACTAACCTGCATAAACATCAGCACACAAACCATGATCAAGCAAATTGATTAAATTTCTGAACATGAGCGACTCTATCAGTAAGAGCATGGCATAAAGTGTCACTATTTGAATGATTCTGGACTTTCTTCTTCACTGTTTGCTCTTGGGAGCTCATTCTCTGGAATGGAGGAGAAATCCCCAGCCATAAAAAAAGAAAGAAAGAAAAAGCAAAGCTGCTTCTGAGAGCAGTAAAGCTCGAGTTGAATGCTTCATGCCATTTTATCACTTTTTTTCACAGTTCGGACACTTGTTCTGACTTCTTCAGGATGAGTGAAAGCTAGTAAAGATCCACCACTGACCAGGTCTATATAAGAAAATGGCAAATAATTCTTGCTTCTTCAAAACCACTAATGGTTAGTGGGAGGACAGTTTATTTTAAACAAAATCGATATATTTGAGGAACTAGATTTTTTCAGAAGTATACTTAACAAATTAAAGAACCATAATCTCCAGCAGAATTTAATTAGAAGCTAACAATGTGATCAAATTCCATGGATTTTTTTATAGTACCCTTAAAATTAAATCAACAGATCGAATCTTCAGCAGTAGTACATCCTTAATTAATTTGTTATCAGCCTGCACAATCAGATCTTCAAAACTTGATAGATGAGTTTGTTTAGGGTTCCATGCATGTAAATTATTAATTTTTTCCCCGTATATTCTTTTAAAGAAGGAACTGAATTGTTTATCTAAGAGCTAGATGGATCTGTCTTTCGAGTTGTTTTCCTTCTACCAACCTAGCTACTTTTCATCTAAAATTCCATTTGATCAAATTAAGGGCATCAGAGAGAAAGAGAGAAGAAGAAGAAGAAGAAGAAGAAGAAGAAGAAGAGATAGAGGGAATACCGCAAGGATTGTGTTGCACAAGTTACACTGGAGGTAGCAAACCTGCTCAGGAACTATCTGCGTCGCCATTTTCGATCTCGAAGGGCTGCAGAGGGGTTATCTACATGCACAAAGGGTGGAAGATCATGGAAGAGGTGCAAGTTTATGTATGCCCAGGTGAGATATCTGTGTATTAATTATGTAGTAAGAGCTTCAATTCTTTCTTTTCTTCTCTTTTCTTCTCTTCTCTTCTGCTCTCCTCTCCTTGTTTCTATCTTTTGTTTGTCCTTGCTGTATAGTTGTAATCTTTTGCATTAATTGGATGGAGAAGCAAATGGGGAATAAGGTTGTGTGGTGTAATTGAGAGAGAGAGAGAGAAGGACAGGGTGTGGGATGAAGGCCGGAGGTGGTGGGGGAAAAGAGGGTTATGGCTGAATGAATGAATGAATGAGTGGGTGGCAGTCTCTCTCCCCAAATTAATTACAACTCTTCACATGTTTTGCCTAACCCCCTTTTAATTTTTTTCTCAATATCTTTTAATTTATTAAGACCCAAACAAATTAAGAGTACAGTGACTACACCATGAATTATCTACCACATATATATATTGACCATATATAAGTCGATCGATATTACAACAACAATTTCCTATTAATTCTCTCTCTATATATTTTCTATCCTTTAATTGGCTACACAATCAGCCAAGAGGTTTTCACTCCTTGTGAAACTGCATGTATATATGCCAAAGTAGACTACAGTGAAAGAAAAAAGGTATGAAGGGTACGGTTATTATGAACATATATATTATGTTCGATCGATCGATCTTTTAAATGTGATGTGGTATTTTAATTTAATTTGTTGTTATGTCTCATTCTCATCGTGACTGATCCAAGGTTGTATTGCTTGTCTTTGCATGCAGTCTTTTATCTGCAAGCTTCAGAGATTTGATAAGCAGCCACTGTATGCCTCGGGCTTGCCAAGGTATTCAGTAAATATTTAAAAATTTATTTATAGTTCGAATCATAATTATTTTTTAATATAATAAAAAATGTGAGAGGTTGATTATATTATTGGATGAGAAATCCTTTATACTTATGAATTTATTCTACGAGTGAATCAGGAGGAAGGCAGTCAACATTCAAGATTAATTGAATTTTAGATTATAAAAAAAAAATTAATAATAAAGAATAATAACTATTCATATAAAATATATATATGTTGGAATTTTATTGTATAGATTGACGGTGTTGATCTAAATCAGATTGATGACGATGAGTCATCGGCTCAAACCGATCGATATAGCGACGTGGATCTTGTCCGGTTCATATTCTTAATATACCCTTTCGGATATCGAGGTACTCTTTCGGATAATAGATGTATCCTTAATTTTTGGTGTTGTCATTACCTATTTAATCTCATCAATTGTCAAGTTATCCCTTCGGATATCAACACGTCCCCTTTGGATAAATTTATCCCTACGAATAAGACTTTTACAATCGAGGTGAAAGCTAGATTTTTTTTCTTTAAGATGATATTGTCTTGCACAAGTGTTTATGATTTATCGATAATCGTCTCCCAAGATACAATGATCTACACTTAAAAATATTACAATCATCGTTAATCTCTCAATCAATCAATGAAATTACTTCCAATTTTACACCCCTCAATCCTATATGGATTTAAATGCACGCATATTTGAGTTAGCATTGATGTAATCGCATCCATAAATTCGACTCGTGTGCGAGTCAAAACTTCGGTTTGATCATATCAGACCAACCATCTATTAGATATTAATTTTTCATTCACTCGATAAATTGATTTATGATAGTATACTAGTGAATCCCTATAATTAATTTATTAGTTACCAAAACTAATTTTTTCAATAATCCCCTTTATGAATAGAAATTATAGATAAGTTTCAAGTCTCAAACAAGAGTTTCATTGGAAGACTATTGCATCGAGAGAGGTAGCTTGTAGCTTTGAACCTTCCGTAGTATAATACAATCGGATTTACTTAGCTATCTAATGTACTATGCCTTGAATTGTTCAACCGTTGGTGTAAGCCAAAACAATCATATCCACACAATAACCCCTAGGCTTTTACCAGTTTTTTATCGTATCTGTTTTGACCATGAACAACACTTTCATAAATGTTTCATTAAAGCGGTGTGTCTTCATACTTATATATAGGTGATCTCCTATTAATAGTATCCTATAATACCTCATTATATCCTTTGTGGTATAATATAAGAATCATTAAGAACTTTTGTTCATTCTTTACTAGGTCACACCTTTTGTCTAGAGGAATGAGTTGGAGTAATTATTCCTAGGTGTCTCGATCGAATCTTGTAATTTAGTTATCCATTTTGAACCATGATATTAAATTTTAAACTTATTTCCTATACATGCAATAGAGTTGATCTCACGTCAGACCATTTTTTAACTAGTAAATATATATAATTTGCCATATTCAATGAAAATTTCACCAGAGATATACTATTTTAATGATATTAAGTACTTTTAAGATTTACCATTTTACACTAAGTACTCTTATAATTTTTAGATATCATAATATATCATATATATTGTCACGTATCGTTGTATTTTATAGAATTAATTTTTTGGGTCCTCAATTTAAGTATTTATATTGCCCCTCTAAATTTTTTTAATAAAGAGGTGTAGGACTATAGAAATGAAAAAAAAAATGATAAATTTCAGTCAGTCTCATGGACTCAATCCCTGAGGTGGTCGATCCGATCTTACAAAAATTTTCCACCGACCACCAGAGTAAATCGGGAAGCACATACGGCGGCCAATCTAGATGCCCAGCATCTTTTGATTGCGTTCTCTATTTAGCAATGCAAACACACATCTTTTGTCTTTAAATATAAATTTTTTAATTCTGTCGTGTATATGATATATGAAAATTTTGTTAACTTTTATAAAAGTTGTTTGAATCGGCATTATTAGGGAACTTTTTTTTATAATTAAAGTTAAATTTTGTGAAAATTAAAGCTTTTGGGATTTAAAAAATTTATGGAATCAAATCTTTGGTTGGCAGAGTTTGAGAATTGGAAAATTTCAGGGGTGTTTTCAAACCGCGCAAACTTGTGGATTATTATGAAATGCTCCATAATTGTACTATAGAAGTGTCTCTGTCACGAAGCTCGACGGCACAACGAACCGGTTCCCATCGTCGAAAGAAACCCCGAAAAAAGGAAACTAGGGTTTATCGCACCTTCTCAAGAACAGCGCCGGCGGCGAGCCGATCGAAGCAGTATTCGGAGAATGTTAGGGAAGAAGGGTGCAGCTGACGGGTTGGGCC
>JBBMKF010345472.1:0-14894 GCA_037834155.1 Curcuma caesia
GAAGGTGCGAGTCGACTCTACTGAAGGCTAGAGTCGACTCGAGCTTAGTCAGCCAGCATTCGAAAGTCAACGCGATCAGTTCTCCGCCAGATGGGACTTGAGTCGACTTAGGCTGACTCAGAAGTCGACTCAAAGTCAAAATCTATCCGGAAGACTCCACGTCAGATTGGAGTTGACTCGAAAGGCGATTCGAGTCAACTCAGATAGCGGATAACGAGCGGGAAAGCAAAAGCTATCGGGAAGAGGCCACGTAGGACTTGAGTCGACTCGAGATTCCATTGGAGTCGACTCAAGTGCAGTATAAAAGAACATCTCGAGCAGCAGCTAAAAATAAGAACTTTCCAACGATTCCTCCGTGCTATTCTTGAGACGTCAGCACTCTATTCTTTCCCGTGCATCCCAAGAGCCGCCGCTATGCCGAGTTCACCAGAAATTGAAGATCCAGCAAGATTCAACATCGATTTTGGTAACTTAGTCGTAATTTATATTTATTCTTATTATTGCCAAAATCATGAGTTTTATAATCGTTAACTTGCGTCCGTAAGGAGCAAGTTATTTTAGTGGATTGCCCGCAGAAAACGGTCAAGGACCATGGGCCTTGGAGTAGCAGCCTTGGGTTGTGAACCAAGTAAAAGAAAAGTGTGTTTGTCTCTTTTCTTTTCTGCTTAGTTTTCGCTTCTATGTTTTTGCTTCCGCCTAAAAATTAAAAATCGAAAAAGCGTAAACACGCTATTCAACCGCTTCTAGTGTATTTTTTCGATCCTACATAATTGACATTACTAAGTATTAACATGAGTAAAAGAAGAAGAATTTTTAGGTCAATTATTATTCACCCTCTCTAGCCATCTACTCATCTCCCTTCTTAGTCTTAACACCTTTCTAGAGACATGTTAAGAAATGTGTCCTCTACTTTGTCCACGCGGCACAAAATTCCAATGTGGCGCTGAAGTTTTAGCATTTGACGTGATAGGAGGAGAGAAATGATTACCTGTCTAAACCCCAACAACAACTCCAAGGCTAGCATTATTGATGGTGTCAATAAGAGGGAGAGGGAGAGGGAGAGTAGAGGTCTAGGGTTTTTGAAACTTATGTCTTAATATCATCTGAACCTAAGCTATATATTTATTATCTATAAAATCATGCCCTACGTAATTTTGATATTTAGGAAAATAGTTTAATTACTCCTTGCATATCTATTTAATATATGTGTTTAAGTTGTGCAAGAACATGACATGACACACATGGAACTTGCAAAGCTCGTGACTTCATAAGGCCAAGTTAACTAGTGACATTACTCACTTTGTAAACCAATGTTATGTATGCCAGCAATCTAAGGGAATTCTAACTAATGCAGGTTTATACACTCCTTTACATGTTCCTAAAACTCCTTGGTTCGATATCAGCATGGATTTTATTTTGGGTTTACCGCTCACCCAATGAAACTCATATTCTATTCTAGTTGTGGTTGACAGGTTTTCTAAAATGACACATTTTATAACTTGCAGGAAGACTATGGATCCTGTTTGGATTTTCCATCTCTACTTTAAGGAGATCATATGTTTATATGGCGTTCCTAGATCTATGACTTCATATCGTGATATCAAATTCATTAGTCATTTTTAGAAGAACTTATGGGGGAAACTAGGAATATAGTTGAACTTTAGCAGTGTCTACCACCCTAAACAAATGCTCAAACTGAGGTGGTGAATCGGAGTTTAGGTAATCTTCTAGTGTCTAACAGGAACTAAGTCAAAGTAATAGGATTTGACATTACCTCAAGTAGAATTTGCCTATAGAAAATCAAAAAATAGGACCACAAGTTTAAGTCATTTTGAGATTATATATCGGCGAAACTCATCTGGGGTGTTGGATTTCGCTCTTATCCCATGTATAGAATAATTTAGTCCTAAAGAAGATGAGATGATACAACATCTTCGGGGCATTCATAATCAAGTGAAACTAGTTATTCATAAGAGCAATATCAAATATAAGACTTGGGTTGACAGTCATCAGGTGCTTTTTGACATTGGTGATTATGTTTGGGATGTATTGACTAGTGATTATTTCCTGGTTAGTGAGTATAATAAACTTAAAAATCGAAAGATTGGACTGTATGAGATATTACAGAAGATTAATAATGATGCATATAAGTACTTGTGCCTTTCTAGTCACTTGAAGACTTCTGACATCTTCAATTTGAAACAGAGTCCTTGTTTTGGTAGATATGAATGACACAATTATAGATTTAAGGATGAGTTTTTTCAACTTGGAACAATTATTGTAGGTCTAACATAAGAGGAGTCGAGCTTCAATGGATTATAACTTTTAACTCAGGTATTAAAACGAGGTGCAATCGGTTACTAATTGAAACTCTTTTAGAGACATCTATGCAAAATGGGTGGAACAGGCTCCTAATATATTTATTAGACATCATTTAGTTATTTTCAAAGGCTCTTAATATATTTTTTTTACTATTTATAATAATTTTTTATTTTTAATATTTAAGAGTATTTTTTTATTTTTAATAAATTAGAATTTTATTTATGATCTATTTATACGCATCTTTAGTTATTTTACTTTTAACTAGAGACAATGATGGCTTCTATTAATTTTTGATTTCTTATGTTTGTTTCCTCCATAATTCTATCTAATCTTTTATCTACAGAATAATTGTTATTCTATTCGATGTCAATTTATATCCAAATTGAAGATCATAAATTGGCATGCGTAATCGAGATCCTCCCGGCCATATTAACGCATGGAGTTATTCTTTGCAAGGAGCAATTATCATTTCACTTGAAGCTCGAGACAAAAGGAATGAGACGCGCGACACGCGAAATCCAAGAGAGCAAGTCGAAATTATGATTGGTCGGCCCTTCGTGTGGCATTCGACCCCATAGCCGTCATTGTTCCTATTAAAAATTGAACATACAAGCAAGTAGCCTCTGGATGTACTCCATTGTGGCCCAAACCGAATGTTTCCTCCTCCTCGCGTGCTCGCTCTTAAGCTAATTGAGTTCCCTGAGAACAAATATTTAATTATAAGGCAGTATGTATGTAGTATATATGCAGTGAGGAGTAGCCTAAACATGCGACCATATACAAAAAGATCGAAACATGCAAATAATCCGTTTAATTTTGAGCTGAGCCAAAGGTTGGATTCTCGACATTAGATTTGGAGCGTAAGAAAGCATAAAGAAGCAATACGTATTAATAAGCAGTGGAAAGGGGAGGCCAAGATATATGTTATATTTTTTAGAGGTGAGCTGGTTGGGTTGAGGCAAGACCGGAGAATGTTTCGGTGGTGCGTTTGATGATGATACACATGCACGCTCGCCTCGGCGCCTTTTTTTTGTTTATTTATTATTAGTTTTTTCTGTCCTACTCTGTCGTTGAGCTGTTCTTGCTGCCGCTGTTGCTGCCTCCTTGGCACGCCAACCTTATTCCTCTCTCTCTTCTCTCTCTTCTACACACATAGATGCATGTTGTCAGGTGCATTCCTCGAGCAGGAAATTGTTTAAGCTGAAGGCAACGACTATTCTCAAACAATTCCTTGCCGTCCTGGTCCGAAGGTTACCTGTTTCATGTTTCATGTTGCTTTCTGTGATAGTAAAGTATAAAATTTTACATATATGTAGCTGAAGAAGAATTGGACCACCTCGGTCAATCTTGGAAGATCCATGAATGTATATTTATGTGACAAAAAGTAAAGAAAAAGAAGTAAAATTAAAAAGGAAAGTAAAGGAAGGGAAAAGAAAAGCAAAGCAGCAGAAACCGGGGAGGAAAAAGAAATGGACTCCTCCATACTCATCACTCATCGACTGCACCAAAAGCATCAAAAGAAAGGCATGCACCCACCACCCACTGTCCACTGACCAAAGTTAAGATTTTGACAACCCCTGTTCCTCTCTTCTCTTCTCTTCTCTTCTCTTCTCTCGTTAAGAAAACTCCAACACCAAGATATCTTCTCTCTCCCTCATCTTCTTTTAAACCCCAATACCTTGCCCTCCTTTTCTCATCGATCTCCTTAATTCCAAACGACCGATCCCCTTCTTGATTTTGTCTTGTCTCTCTGCCTCCTCCGTCTCTCTATATGTGGAAGCGTGGGGCTGATGGACACCATATTTAGATTATTTAGCCCGCAATCCAATTCTTATCAGCAATCTTCCTACGATCTGAGTCGAAATTCAAGCAGCTCCAGGTCATCGGGTGATCCGTCTCTTCATCAGATCAGCAGTAACTACTACTTGGAGCAACCCAATTATTCGTTCCCTCATCAGGATCCGTACTCACATCGAGATCAAGAATGCGGCACCAACCATCGCGACCTTTACATGGATGAAGACTTCTCCTCCTCCTCCTCCTCCAAGCACTTGGGCCACCGTCGGCCCACCACGTCGACCACCGTGTTCGACCCCGCTGCAGCGGCGGCTGACCTCAACCTCGACATCTTCTCATCGCCAGTTTCGTCCTCCTCCACGGCCGCCGCATCGGACGGCGGGGGGAAGTGGGCGTCGAAGCTGCTGCTCGAGTGTGCGCGCGCCGTTGCAGACCGGGATACACAGCGAGCTCAGCATCTGACGTGGATGCTCAACGAACTGGCCTCTCCCTACGGGGACGCTGAGCAGAAGGTGGCCGCCTACTTCCTGCAAGGCCTCTTCGCTCGGCTGACGTCGTCCGGGCCGCGAACTCTGCGGACCCTCACGGGCGCCTCTGACCGTAACTGTTCCTTCGAGTCTGCCCGCCGGACTGCGCTGCGTTTCCAGGAAGTCAGCCCCTGGTCCTCCTTCGGCCACGTGGCTGCCAATGGAGCTATCCTCGAGGCCTTCCTTGAGGGAACGCCGCAGCGACTGCACATCCTCGACCTCAGCACCACCTTCTGCACGCAGTGGCCGACACTCTTGGAGGCGCTCGCTACGCGCTCGGCAGACGACACGCCGCACCTCACCATCACCACTGTGTCTGCGGCCTCTTCATCCATGCAACGTGTGATGAAGGAGATCCGTCAGCGGATGGAGAAGTTCGCGCGCCTCATGGGCGTCCCCTTCCGCTTCAACGTCGTCCACCATCCCGGCGACCTATCCTCTCTCGACTTCGACAATCTCGACCTCAGCGGAGATGATTCCGTCTCCAGCCTAGCCGTTAATTGTGTCAACGCCCTGCATGCCATCTCACCTAGCGGCCGGCAGCGGGATGGCTTTCTCGCCGCCATCCGGAGGCTGCGGCCGCGGATCGTGACTATCGTGGAGGAAGAGGCCGACCTCGCGGGGAGCGAGGCGCCGGAGGAAGGGGAGGTGTTCATGAAGTTGTTTCAGGAGAGCTTGCGATTCTTCACGGCTTACCTGGAGTCGCTGGAGGAAAGTTTCCCTCGCACGAGCAACGAACTTCTGGCACTGGAGAGGGCGGCTGGGAGGGCGGTGGTGGATCTCGTGTCGTGCTCACCGTCCGAGTCGGAAGAAAGGAGGGAAACGTCGGTAGCGTGGTCGAGACGGATGCGCATGGCGGGGTTCGCGCCTGCGACCTTCAGCGAGGACGTGACCGACGACGTTAGGGCGTTGCTGCGAAGGTACCGAGAGGGTTGGTCGATGCGGGCTCCTGCGGCGGACGGCGATGAAGTCGGCGTGTTCTTGGAATGGAGGGAGCAGGCGGTGGTGTGGGCGAGCGCTTGGAAGCCATGAGAGACCGAAAACGAGCGAACCCAGGCGTGTCGGCACGTGCGGGGGAATCAATTCTTCCTTGCATCTCCTCTAAAAAAAAAAAACGGCACGCGCTTAAACTCGATATAACGGAAATCTGTAACACGAATTAAGGAAGGAGGGGGAAACCATTCAATTTCCTTCCATGCTCTTTAATTTTGGTTTTGGTTTTAGTTTTAGTTTTAGTCGTCTTGTTATTGTGAGAGCTTAACATGTAGTATCTTATTCTTTTTCTTCAAATCAAACTCAACTCAACTCATTGAATAAAAATCATGTCTTTTACATTAATAAAGTGGAGATGACTAAGCCATGACAAGATACCGATGACATTAGTGCGTCTTGACCTAAAAATAAAAAGAAAAAAAAAGTGATTAGTGCGTGATTAGTTAGTTTAGGCTGTTTGAAAAAACAGTTGATTAAGAAATACGGTAGGCATTTAGAGGTGGGTCGGTAAAATGATTATGTCAGAGAATTGTTTATGAGGTGAGAAAGTGATGGTTGTTTTATGGAGGAACACAAATGGATGGGAATCGTCATTGTCCAATGGTTACGGTGCAACAGGGATCCATCCAGCAAAAAATGGTGGTGTTGGTAGTGGTGGAGTGAAAGGCCCCATCCCATCCCATTTTTATACTTGATCCCATCTTTTCTTTTGCCAAGGGAAAGAGTAATTAGGTTTCTGAGGGCATTGCCTTGCCTGTCTCTCCCTGTTTATCCCCACAAGCAAACAAGCAACAGGAAGAAAAAGGAACCAAAAGGAGGAGGGAGGAATAAATAAAAAAAAAAGGGTTGGTTGTCATCGTGGGTGGAGCTTTTTGAGTGGCTGGAGACTGGAAGAGATAGTGGGAGCACCTTTTGAGGGGGCGGGATGTGGCCATCCATTCGCTTTCTCTCGTTTGAAAATTTCTTCATGCCGGCCCTGCCCCGGCCCCTTGGTAGGGGGTTTTGAGGACGTGAGCATATTCGATCACAATTCTAAATTGACGGTTCGAAATTGATAGTTTAAATATTATCAATTTGATAGTTTTAAAAATGTGGATTCTTAATATTAATTTTCAGAGACTATTACAATTTGTGATTTCGTACTAGTTTAAAATTATTATTATTTAATATAATATTTATAAATTTTAAAAAATAAAAAAATATATATAAAGAACTTGCGCTTATTTAAATTGTCTACGTATCCTCTATATAATTCGTTTATCTTTTTACTCTTGTAATTTTAAAAAGTGACGTTATAACTCATTTTCATTTTTGGTATTTGTGTGATAGGTTTTTCAATATCAAACATTTATGTTTTATCATCTAAAAGTTACATTCTTTATATTATTTTTACAGCTCTTGTTAATGTGTGTGCTTTTAAAAAGTTAAAAGATAAAGTAGTTCGTCTTTGATCCAAAATATTATCTTTGGAAGTAAATATCTATTCTATATCAACGATTGACACTAACTAAACTATGATAGAGAGAATAGAAAAACTTTAAGTCTTCTGTGATTATCATCATAGAATGTTGAAATTAGCCTCGCTATCTAAATTCACTTAGATGTTTTATCCATTTTCTTAATAAAAGTTATATTTTTATCAATTTTAAATTACTACTGCTCCTGATATTTTAGATTTTAGACACATTAATTTCTAATCTATATTTTAAATTATCATCTTTATAAATATTATATAAATTATTTTTAATATTTTATACAATATTAGCAAAATTAGGAGTGAGCGATTGGTTAATGACTAAATCGATCGAATTGTTTAAATCAAAACTAATCAAACCATTTTTTTTGGACCTAATGGAACCACCCATACTTTCATACAAAAACCACACAAACAAAACCAATAAAACACTGGTTAAACTGGTCAAAAACCAAAATAACCGAACTTTCGATTTTTAATCGGGACTTGAGAGGGATGATGAGTCACTAATTATGGAATTAAGAATTTTAAACTCTCTATTTTGATTCAGATATAGCTGAATTCGATTTAATCAATTTAATTAAATTTAAAATTTTAAATCAAGATCAAATCAATTTGATCGAAATAATCAATATTTTAAGAAAAAAAAAAAATCAAATTTCCAAATTAATCTTACCCAACTTTTAATTTCGATCGATTAATTTGGTATAACTGATCTTTTACTCACCCTAGGATTAGGAGAAGAATAATCTTTAAATAGAATTAAAATATTATAATACATAACTAATATTTCATGTAAATCATCTAATTTAAGTTTAGGATCTAAAACAAATGCAACTAAATGAATATAAAAAAATATGATAAAAATATTTTTCTCATTTCATCTAAAGGAGATAAAAATTTATTTGTAACATATTCATTTAATATTAATGCTATGTTATAAAAATTCATCCTAACTACATGAGAAGTAGCATTAATAAATATAAAAAAAGTGTTCAATTGCATCATTAAATATTTTTAAAATTTTTAAAATATTAATCGCCAATTGGTGACGAAAATGCTTTCATCGCCGATTGGCGATGAAACAATTTCGTTGCCAATTTTGCAACAAAACGCGGTTTCGTCGTAAAGTTTCGACGAAATTGGCGATGACACAACGTTTCGTAGCCAAATTTCCCCCATATTAGTTGTTTTTACGCATTGATTTGCTGACGAAATTATTTTGTCCCGGATTTTGTCACAAATTTGCGACGAATCCTTGTTTCATCGTGAAATTGCGACGAAATGGGTTTTCGTTGAAAAATTGCAACGAAATAATTTTTCATCGTAAATTTACGATAAAAAATTAGTTTGCAACGAACTTTCCGATGAATTTTATATGTTGCAAAATTTGCAACAAATATAGTTTCGTCGCAAAATTTATTACAAAATTACGTCGAATTATATTTTCGTTGCAAATGTCATTGCAAATCTGCGACAAATATTTTTCGTCCCTAATTTTCATCGCAAAACAGTTATTTTTTTTTGTAGTGAATGAATATGAAAAATAAATTATATTTAAATTTAAGTTCATGAATATTTATAATATTAGAACTAACATTATTAAATGATATTAAAAATATTTTAGAAGTTAATCCATATTATTTTAAAATCAAACATAGCAATTGAAATATATTATGAGCAGTGTATACTTTATAAAGACTCAGTATGCTAATTATCAAATGAGTTTGTCAATAGTCACTTCAAATATTAGAATATAAAGACCCTTTATTATTTAATTTATTAAATTCTTTAATTAAAATTTGCCCTTTCTTATTATTTTTTAATTATATGAAGAAGTATAGTTCAAGACATCTCCAATTGTCAGAGCTCTAACGAGCTTTCTTGTGGTCCCTAATATATTACATCAAAAGCATACAAATCTATTACTCTCCATTATAAAAGAAACCTCTTAACAATTTTTTTGTTTTGTGAGTCCTACACTATTAAATCACACATATTTATTTATTTATTTTTATTTAATATCTCTATGGCCCTATCCACATTCTCAATTTTGAGAGAAAGTAGCAACTCTAAAATTTCACTACCGCTCTAAAAAAAAACCTCAAACCTTATGCCCACAATGGTTTGAGCTTTTTTTATTCAGCATTTTGGTTTCACAGACCTCTCCAAAAACCTTACAGTGGAGTTGCCCTTAGTAGATGAATTAAGTGATTTTTAATAAAAATGTTTAAATATGCATTTAAACCTTAAGTTAAACGTCTATATAAGATTCTTTTAATTTAATATAAAAAATTTTAAATAAACTTGAATCGGTATCTCCACTAGTCAATGAAAATCTAGATAGTTATATTCGAGAATGTTCAACACTAAATTTTATCGGGTGCTTCATTTTGACGTGCTACTTTAATGACCCATAATTACTACTCGATTGAAATTTATAGAAGCTTTGCAATACTTACATTTTGCATGCATTTTTACAATCAGAAGAATGATTTTCTCTAAATGTTTAGTAAAAATAGACAATTTTAAAAGAGGAGTATTCTGAATTGTAGAAGTTTCAATACTTTCTTATGTCTTAGTTATCGAAAATTGCTCTGGTTCATTAGAGGTGATGTGGGGGAAACTATGGGCACCATTTGACATGTCCATGACTCGATCAATGTGAATCCTGATCAATCCAAGTTAAGTCAAAATTCGAGTCAAGTCGACCTAACTCAAGGTGAGCTCAAATTAGGTTGGATCGATCCTCTCGAGTTTGTTTCCAAGCGGAGTTCAATCCAAGTCAGTCTACCTCATGGTGAGCTTGAGCTAAGTCGGACTGATTCTTTTAGGTCAACTCAATAGGGTGTCCAAGCTCTTGTTGGGTCTTTTCGAGTCATCTTTGAATTAGAATCAGCAAACCTCGAGCAAGTTCAAGAACAATTCGGTAGTTATAGAATAAAGGAGGCATCATTTACATAAAAGGTATCGGTCACAAGGAGATGCACGTTACAGAGCATGGTCACCGATAATAATGGCATCAATTAAAGAAGAAGGTGCATAAAAATCTCGCTCAAGTTCAAAATGGCAAGGTAGTTATAAGTGCTAGTTATGGAAAAGGCGTCGCTAGTAATAATTGTGTCAATTAAAGAAGGAGGCACACCAGTTACAAAGGTGCATCCAGTAGGAACCTTGTGTGCCTCTTATTATATCTGAGAGATGTCCTAAGGCAATCATCTTATGGTTATACTATTTATTGGATAAATAGCAAGTTACTATTTGAGTGCACATTCTTTATGTGTTTGATTGGATCTTAAACTCATTTACTGAATATCCGCGATACGATTCATAGCATGAGAGAATTTGTGATTGGATCACAACTAGCGTGCATCTCTACATGCACAATTATGAATGTATTGAAATTATCCCTAGTCGAGGAATTGATGAGCATGAACGTCATCGATTCTATTGAGACTAGCACATTTAAACTCCTTGGTTTGCCAAGCAACTGTTCTCACTAGCTAGAGAAATTGGATGTTAAGAGTTAAACGTGGATGCTAGTTAAAGATAACTAGTTCATTGAAGTGACCTGCCATGAGATTTCATATAGTTCTATACATATGTCATTGAAAATCTCAGTACAGCTTAAATATGAGTTTCCTTGGACTTGCGGTATTCAAGTCACCTTGGTTATGAAGGCTTATAATTTAACATCTTAAGCAAATTTGACATCTTAAGCAAACATCTTTTAGAATTTGTGGACCCGAGATGAGTGGGTATAAGTCAAAGTGCCTGAAGGTATTTGAATAGCCCATAGAGGATTCACTGCTCCTTGAAAAGGAGATGTATACCCTATGACTGCTTGTTAGGATTGTTACTAAAAGTTTTTGGCCAAAACATTACATGTCAAGAGTACGAAATTCTTGGACAAATGTATGAGTAACTTGAATCCACAGGACAAGCAAGTAAGCTTGGGCTAAATGTGACGTAGTCAGCCTAGTGGGGACTAACACATTTAGACCATGTTCTGAATCAAGCGGGTATAAGATAGTGAAAGGAATGAGACACGTTTCATTATAACAGTTGAAGGGTTTAAAAATTATTATGGAATTAATCATTAATTTTTTGATCAATTGGGGATCATGATGTATTACTAGGTGCCACTCATAATCGTTCCATAAGTAATGGTTAATTACGGATGGCCAACATAACTAGGAACCTATTGGGTCACACGCACTATAAGTTTTTCGAATGATTTAAAATGAGTTTGAGAATTAGATTCTCAGATCGAGAGAAATAAAGTCTAGTTGGACCAGACAAAGGGCAAAATGATAGACTTCATCTTATGAAGGTGAAATAAATAAAACTGATTTCATTCAAATCGGAAGTGGTCTGGTTATTGAACCAAATGATTTGATTTTAAATCAAATTAAACTAACTTAGTTTGGTTTATGATGGAAGATATTTTGATAAAATGGAAGAAATGATGGACTTCATCTTGTGAAGATAAAATGAATGATTTGGGTCAAATAGACAAATTTGGTTCATGCCTTTCCTCTGATTTATTTTCCTCTCTTCCGATTCTCTCCGTCGGCCACTGCCCAACCACAAGCGAAGAAACCAAATTGTGAGATCTTGATTTAGCCGGTGAAGAAATTGCATTCCCACGCGATTTAAAACCCCTTTGTCGGCTGCGTGAGAAGCGATGTGAGGAGCGTCGAAACCCTTCACCGATCGTAAGCATGGGAAAGGAGGAAGAACCCGTAGCTCGGCCACGATGAGAGGACAAGTCGCCATCCTCTGCTCCTGCCGCCCACATGGGAGAAGAGCAACGTTGAAACCCTAAACATGCCACCACCTCCCTTCTTCCTTGTGAGCGTCGCTGCTTTGCCATTGCTATCTGCCACCTTTGGATTCTCCCAAATCACAAAGAACAAAGGACTCCTGCTTCGACTGAACCCTTTCTTCTTCCTCCTAAGCATGAGCATCACCGGCCGCCCCTTCTTCTTCTTGTTACTGATCGTGATCAGGAACCCTAGCGCCGACCGTGGGAGTGGAGGAAGAGCCGAGAACTTTATGCTTCCAGATTGCTCTATTGGAGGAGAAGGCCTCTCCCGAGCACGCACACCCATAGCCAACCACTAGAGAGAAGGAAGTGCAAGCTGACATTAGACGTCGGCTGATGGGCTCTCCCATGGATAGTTGACCGTCGAAAACATATTGTCTGTCATTGTAAACAATGATTGTCAGAGAGGAAAGGACCGCTCCTTTTGTTTTCTTCTCGAAGCTTGTATCTATCACTGGAGCTACTCTAGCTGTCGGTCGGACCTCACTGTCCAACCATCGGAGCACTCGTGAAGGGCTACTGTCGACCACCGGTGAATTCTTCATCGAGGACAAGTGGGTCCGGAGAAGAAACACAGATGATAGCTTGCGAAGAGTTGTTAAGTCATGGCTGATCAATTTCGATCATTCAATGACTATTGTTCCATCTTTGTCGAAAAAAGTTTTCGATCGTTTGCCCCTTTATCAGTCGTCAAAGGTTGACCATCGAAAACTACATTAGAAATACAATTATCGATGATAGTTAGAAACCCCTAAAATCACAACAAATGTTGTTGTGTATTAGGATTTTTTTCTCTCGGATCGACCGTTATCGATCGTCGGCTAGTATCGAAGACGGTGATGTGACTCGTGACTTTGAAAGTCATCCAAATGAGAGCTTGGTGTGGTTCACCAATATAGATGAAACTTTGACAAGGGCCACTCGATTGATGCCAACCCCGCTCAACGTCATCTATTAGGTACGCAAAGAATCATTGTTATTCTAAAAAATTGTATATTCCAGTTATGCCTTGTATCTATTATATCCTATATTTGCATGCATATATTATAATAATTAGGTTTAATTATTAGTTTATTTTCGCTCCGCACGTTTGCGAAACGTGTAAACACGCACAATGCATCGAGACAATCCCAACAGTGGTATTAGAGTATAATAGTGTCAGGCATACGTGTAAAATGATTTTGCATGTCATAGTTAGTCATAAATTTAATTAAGAAAATTTTATGATTTAATTTAGAATTTCTAATTATAGAAATTATCTAATTTGTTAAGAATTTTCAATTAGGAAAATTATTTTTTGATCAATTAGATTTTATTAATTAAGAATTTTATTTATTAAAAAATATTATAATTTTATTTAGAATTTCTAATTACAAAATTTTTGAATTTATTAGGAATTTTAAAATAGGAAATTATTTTTTAATTAATTAAAATATATATTTTTTAAAATAAAATATGTGATTAGTATGAAAAATTATTTCCTAATCTAATTAAAGAATTTTTATTTGTGAAATTAGATTCTTAATCATATTTTATTAAATAAGGTTTACGATGACTATGGCTGAAAATAGTCATAGTTAGTTACATTAATTATGTCATGTCATGTCATTCGTCATGATTAGTTGCATTAATTATATCATGTCATTTATTGTCATGTCATATAGATAATTAGATTACTATATGAAAATAGGATGAGACCTAAAACCTCTTACAAAATTATTAAAGCTACACCTTTCGCTAATATGGTTATAACCAGAGTTTAAGTTTTTGTTTAGGTTGTTGGACTCTCTCCAAGCTCGGCTTGAAATTAAATATGTTCGAACCATCGAATATGATCTCATGATTAGCAGGTTGACTTTAACTTGAAACGTTGATTTGTTGGACTCTCTCCAAGGTTAATGTGGATAGAGGTGAAGTTGACTGTTATGCATATGATGCATACATGTTAATGTGTTAACAACCCAATGTCTATGTAAACATTCAAGTAGTTGATAACATAATATAGTAGGTATGTATACGTGGTACATAATCGGTATATGATACCTACCATTGTAGCTAAGAATGGCTTGTTGGACTCTCTCCAAGGTTGTTCTTATCTAAATTGGATATCAACCCATTTGGAGAGTACCTGTTATCCACCAAATTTAGAGTAAGGGCTTTTGAATTTATAAAATAATTAAAATTAACTAATATATATAAATTATTTACAAATACATTGCAAATCATCTCTCTTATATGCTCGATTATATTTCTAGATTTAATTGATTACGCATGATATTTTATTATTTATGCATGATTTTGGACACCAATAATTTGACTGGCCATAACATCTTGGACTGGTATATATAAGAATTTGAGAATTGTTGTCAAATCTAAAATTACAAGTTTTATCTTGAGTTTGTAAAGAGAAAGTAGGCATGTGATGCCTCATTCACTTAATATATTTTTATAATTGAACGTCATACTATTTCCTTAAATACTCAGATATTGGATACTGGGTGCAACTATTATATATGTGATAACATAGAGGGCCTAAGGAATAGAAAAGGACTTATATTAGACCTGTAAATTGTTCCTATATTCCTATTTTAATAAAAAATATCTTTTTTATTTCTTGCTTAAATAGAAAGGGTTCGATTTGATTTTAGTAACAATTATTGTTACTTAATTTTGAATGGAATTCTTTATGACCGAAACATTAAGTAATAGTATCTATGTGTTGGATATTTTCAATGAAGCATTCAATATCGAAACAAACAACAAGCATGCTCAAAAAGATAATCAATTAGCATCCTACTCGCGATATTATCGTCTTGACCATATAAGCAAGAAATGCATGATCGAACTCCAAAGGATTGGCAGTTTGGAATAATTTGAATTATATTCATTTGATACATGTGAATCATGCTTTAAGGGTAAGATGATTAAATTAGATTTTACCTGAAAGGACTAG
>JBBMKF010345687.1:0-13606 GCA_037834155.1 Curcuma caesia
GAACCGCCGCCCCAGCTCCGGCGCCACCCCGTGGTTCACCGCCTGGAAGAACCCCCACCCTCTACACGCCGCCGAGACGGCCTCCGCCACGGCGGCGTCGACGCGCTCCTCGGTCAGCGCGGCGAGGTCGACGACGGGAATGGCGTCGTCGCCGGCGCTGGCGATGCAGTTGGCGCGCTTTTCCGGCGGCTTGACGTAGCGGTCGGGGATGGTTTGCAAGTGAGCTAAGGACTCAACCGGGACGACCGGTTCGGGCCATTCTGCGAGACAATCCATGTATTGTCCTTTGAGATTTAATTATGAATATGTATTTTCGGAAAATTAGAAAAAAATAACGTTGGAGGGATCGAGAAATGGATTGGAAACACAGTGACGATCTGCTGCGTTATTTATATGGATTTTTTTCAGTGATCCAAATTTTTTTGAGATTAAATTAATTGAGGAGAACGTGGTGGATGGGAGTGCACTCGATAAAACGTGAGATAAACGTGACAATATTTGTTGCCAACTGTTATTCTTCATGTATGGATGGACCATACCACAGAACACGTGTTGATATAATCCTGATATCTTTATATTTGTAATTTTTTTATTTACTTTTTCATAAATATATAAGGTGATTAAGGTGATGAATTTCACCTTATGATATTTTTATTATATTTTTATTTATTTTTTATTTATGATTAAATCATTTGAAATTTTAATATAAATATATATATATATATAATAAAGAAATATCCAACGATGTAGACGTAGAATGTGAAATATTTTTAAATGAACAAATCTTACTCAAAGTCGTATGGGTAAAGAAAAAAATACCTTTTTGATTATTGTAAAATCTAGAACAATCTTTGAATTTATTGTTTGAAAATGATCTGTAATTGTCTTTTTTCAATTGTATGATTGATCATCATGATTTGATCAAGGCATTTAATTATTTCCATTTTCTATAATTGAGATGAGATTTAAACGTGCATATATATGCGAAAATAATATCTTTCACGATGAATTTGTGTGCGTCGATGCGTGACACCACCGACCCATTGCCACTGCCGCCGCCCTTGTCGCGCCATCCGGCCATCGGCTAAATCGCAATCGACGTGCAGCTCGCCGGCGCTTCGTCCGGCGTCGAATTTCGGTCGGATAGTGGTTAGAATCCAGCATAATTTGGTCGAAAACAACCAAATCACGCGGCCCCCACTACGACGCCAACCCTTCCTAGGCGAGTCTCCGGCCGCGATTGAGTCGGAATCCGACCCAATCGGCGTCGACAGTGGCCGTGCAGTGGAGGGCTGCATGATTTAGCTGTTTCTGATCAAATTACGCCGGATTTCGATCACCATCTGATCAGAATCCGACGTCGAACGAAACACCGACGAGCTGTGCATCGATCGCGTCCGAGGGAGAGGTCAGCGGTAGCCGTACAGCGCGACAAGGGCAGCGACAGTGGCGGTGGATCGACGGTGTCGCTCATGGGTGTGCAAGAATTTGTGGCGCAGGATATCATTTATATATATATATATATATAATTTTTTTATTTCTTAATTTTTTGAGGAAGTTTGATGATTACACAAATGCTAAGTTAGTGAGAGACTATTCTAAACTATCTATGAGAGTGATAGGATACCAAAGAAACATTCACAACAGCAAATGAGACTCTAGCTCAGGCTAACCATAACCTACATAATCCAAGAGTATCAGATACAAAAATCATAAGGCATCTCTTTCCTTAACACTACACTAGAATGTTTTGCACACGACCGTCTTTCCAGTTGCCAAACAAGCCCCATTTCTTAAGTAATGGGACATCGAATGAACCATAATCGATAAGAAGCTGCTAATAGTAGAATGGAATCTGAGACATGGAAGTGGAACTAGTCATTGGAGGAACCTCCTACTGTCTCTCTATCTGGATGGTCACATGGCTGATGTTGTACTCCCTCCTGATGTATCCTATAACCTGATCGAGCACAGCATCAGCATCAGCATCTCGAGTGATGGTAACATGGCACGCCAGGAGAATCTTGCCGACGGTGATGGCCCATATGTGGAGCTCATGGATGGCTACGACGCCGTTCAACTCGCAGAGTCCTTTCTCCAATTTGGTTGCGTCTATCTCTCGTGGAGTGCTCTCCATGAGGACCTCCAGTATGTTCCTCAGCATCTTGATCGTGGTCAACAGCACGACGACAGAAAAGATCAGAGTGCATATCAGATCGATGATCTTCCAATTTTCATTGTACCAAATGATGCCGCCTCCGATCATGACTCCAATGCTCTGAATGGAATCTCCAAGAACATGTAGATAAGCACTGTGGACGTTGATGTTGCTCTGCTTCTTCCTCGTTTTAGATTTCTCCTCAGAAGAATTCTTCAATAGTGGAACCTGTTCATCCTTCAGCGTCTCCTTGCTGGTATGGTGATGGTGATGGTGATGGTGGGAGGTGACAGTAAAGCCATGGCCGTGTTCATGCTCCGCATGATGGTCACCATGCTCAGAGTGGTCGTGATCAGCCTCCTCGTGTCCGTGATGTTCACCGTGAGCATGGCTGTGTCCGCCATGCCCGTGCTCATGACCAAGCATCACAGCCATCAAAATGTTAACCAGCAAGCCAAATGCTGCAACAGCAAACATCAATTTGCCTTCGACCTTACCGTTGTCGTATATAATTCTAGAAATAGCTTCAAAAACCAGTATGCCAGCGAGAAGCCATATCATCTGAATTGAGACCAGAGCCCCAAGGATCTCTAAGCGAAAGAACCCGTATGACTGTTGTGGTGTTGCCTCCCAGCCAGATGCCCATATAGAGAATAATGAGATAGCAAAAGCAGCAACATCTGACAGGAGATGAGCCGCGTCAGTTAAGATAGCAAGACTGTTTGCTGCAAGACCTCCAACCACCTCTACACTCATAAATACGATGCAAAGGACGACGGCGATTATAAGCTTCCTCATTGCTGCATTTCTTTCTTTGGCATCTTTTGTGCTGTTTAAATCACAAGAAACACCTTCACAAATCTTGTTTCCACCGAAGCCAGAAACCCCAGGAGGTACATCCATGTCTACTTCGATAATATGAGGCCCATGAGAACTCTGTTTCTCCATCTGAAATGCTGAAAAAGAAATTGTCATTTATTCTCTTGCTGTTCTATTGGGATATTAGTTTTGATACAAGAACTTTCTACGAGGACTTCATAAAAAACTTACAGTTATAGAGTATGGCACATAGCATGGATCAGAAGTAACAGACAGTGAAACACACAGTAATAGCAGTAAGATACCATGAAAAAAACAAACTATTCAAGCAAAAGTTCACTCCGATCTTAATTTAATCATTAAGAGAGAAAATGTAAATTTTCAGAACATATCATGTCAGAGTAAGTTGGATATTTGATGCTGAAACATCAGAAGTCAATATAAGTAAAAAATACTGGAGCAACAGAAAAAAGTTGCACCATGCAGAGTAAATCCAGTGACAGATAAGTGAAACAGAATTAGCATGAATATAGAACTACAGATCCTTGATATCCTATATCTCAATTTTCTTTTTGATTTCTTGATAAATATTAAAAAATTAGCATTGCGATGCATAGACCTCCACATATGAGCATATATTGCTCAAAATACAGAGATTATTAACCAATAGTTCAGTAAGGATTGTGTTTTCAAGTTGATTTGAAGTAATTTTAGAGTTTCAACTATGATTATAACTTTAATACCATCAAGAGGTGCAAGAAGATAACATCAAGTAAAATCACTTAAATGGCTATAGAGAATGAAAAGGACCAGAGAAACAACAAAAGATTAATATTATCGACTTCAAAAAATTCCAAATCTTATCAAGTCTTCAAGACCAACATTATAGTGCTCTCCAATAATAGACAGGTGCATAAATATATTAAATGGTATGAGTCAAAACTACCCATCAAATTACTTGGTACCTACAAATCTTTGAAAAAAAATGTTAATTGTGCACATCAGGATAGGGAACCAATATATTAGTTATTCCTGTATCTTTTGCCCAATACTTTCATAGGCCAGAGAAAAATTTCTCAGCTGAAACTCTTTTTCTTTAGAATGATATGTAACAGTATATTGAGTTTCCAAGAGGATAAATATGGCACACATAAAGAAACAAGACAAGAGAAGAAATTGTGTGGCTATCGAGATCGCCATGAGAATACTCATTTGTAGATTTCGTACCGCAGGATTGTTGAAATCTAACTAGCACCCAGGGTAAACAACAAGGAGAATTTAATACTAATAAATTATCATGAATTCTTGGGGAATTGAGTTTTTGGTGACATCGCAGAAGCCAATGAAAGCTAAGGAAGTCAAAGAATGTGATAGGGATGGATCGTAAGATGCCTATGTGTTCCATAAAGACTATGATTCTTCCCGAAAGATTGGTGATAATGGTAGCAAAACAAGAAAAGGCTATGATGCCCCACAAACAGCAACGTTTGCTTACTAGCTTACTATTAATGTACATGCGACATGTTTTAGCTTCTTCTAGGATCAAGAAAGGCTGGATTAAAAGTTGGTTCTCCAAAGTTGTCTTATATGATTGGAGCCTTGGGGAAGGTCTTGGCTATTTACAGGATCAAGGAATCTAAGGAACAAGTATTGTATAACTGGTATTAAGGTAGGATCTTCATTGTTTTCCTACGTGTACTCACACATATTAGCAGTTGAAATCTTATAATTTCTATTTCTTATTGAAAAACATCAGTATGTACTCAACTTTGGCCAAACAAACTTTATACATAAAATCTACCTGATGGTTAACTTTCAAAGAATGAACAACTATTTGCTTGTGTATCAAATTTATAATTTCTTACACTAATCTGACTAACACAGCATAGAACAAGGAACAAAAAGACAGAATTGAGGGTTCCCACTTCCAACTGCTTTAGTTTACATATCTAAAACATAAAGTTGGGTCTCGCCGCAATGATATTTCAACCAAACAAAAAATCCTTTTACTTTAGTAGCCAAACTAGAGCACTCTGAACAATAACACTGTTTTGAAGTTTGATGAACCCGCAAAAATTTTAGGGCAAATGAGAGAACTCCTATTACCCAAAATACAGCATTCATATATTGGAACAAAGAAAAATGGCTTACTCTGATCATGCCAAGAAACGAAATCATTACGACGAAAAAACAAAAAATCGACCTTCCAAGCCAACAAACAATGAAAACAAAAGGCATAAATTGACCCACAAACAAACCACACAGACATGATTTTCCCTTTCCGATAATGATCACAATCAAAAGCATAGAACCAAAATCAAACAAACATCCGTAAAACATCGACCATTCACGAATCGGATACAACGAAACAACAAGACGAATCCATCGCAAACCTTCCAGCGACCAGACGAGAAGAAACAATCCGACGGCAGCGGCGACGGAGGCGCTTCCCCCTTCGGAACCGGATTGAGATTTGAGAGGGCGAGGGCGAGGAATTGATTGGATTTATGCGCCGCCCGTAGAAAACTGAGATTTTCGAATGCGCTCGTTCGACATGAAATAAACGTGAGTCACACCAAAACCCTCACCGCCTCACGGTACGTGGAGCTCAAAGCCAAACCCAAACCAATTACGTTCGAGGTGCGTATTTGGGCTACTCGTGCACACGTCGTCTATAGGAGGAGTTATTCCAGCAGTTCCATCCCGGTTTGCAACGAACCGTTATATAAAATGACAGTGATATCTTCTTATTCGTTATAATATGACAAGTAGGGTCGCGATGTAGAAAATAATGATGGCGCTGTCGAATAAATTATATATATATATATATATAACAGTTTCTTTCCAAAGCTAGCCGAGCTTGTAGCAGCAGGCAGTTATGTGTCAAAGGGGCGTGACGAGCCGGTATATGGCGGATTTGTACGAAAATAACGTAATTGTCGTTTTGTTCACGAGGCAAAAGCTGATTGTCAGTTTGTGTCGGGTACCACACTCCGCCGCTACAAAAGAACGTGCGCTCCGTTTTATGACTTGTTCTATGTTTATATCGGGATCGGCGTATAAGTCAAGAACGCGTGGAGATGATGAAATAGTTTGCTTACGTATTTCTTTCCTTTTTTTAATTTTTTTAATAATCGACTAATCAATCCGGTACCACGAACGACCCGAATAAATTTGAATCGAGTTGTTGACACATCCACCCGAATATTTAATCATGATTAATAATACAATTGCCCTATCAATGAACCCTAAATAATCATACTTAGTCCCCGGGACTCTGGTGCCACGGTAGGACATCTAGGTTGTCACCCAGATATCTATGGTTCGATCTTCAATTACGACGTATTTGTAGAATTTTTTTTCCAAATAGAAATCGCAATTAAAGGATGTTGGACATCTAGATTGGCCGCTGCGTGTGCTTCCCGATTTATCCTGGTGACCGATGAAAAACTTCCGTGGGACAAAATCGATTTTTTTAATAATCATACTTCATGTTGCGTTTGCAATTCAAACTCTTCGTTAGTGGATTTAGATTCATGAGAATTGATCTGATCAACAAATATTTTACCATCATACCTCATGGGCTAGGTATTTCTATTTTGATCATTATTAAAAGTTTATTGTCTATTTCTTTTATTAATTTGAACAATTTATACTTACTATAAAAATTACTTATATATTAATTTGGTAGTTATGATTTTACATTTGAAATTCTTGAAATTATAAAAAGAATATTATGACTGGGACAACCACTTTGCTAATTTGAATAAAAAGTTTTCTAATTATATAATAAGTCAGCAATCACATAATACACTTTCCTTAATAGTTTTAATAATCTTTAATTTAAATTAGCAAACACATAATCAAATATTTTAAACATATGTTGGACCTTTTATTTATAGGTAAAAAATTATTATGGAATTAAATTTTTAAAGAATTTTAAAATAATACTTATTTTTATACAAATATTTTTATTTAAAAAAATAAAATTTCTAAAAAATATATATAAAAGATCCAAACATGGATTTGATCCTCTCATCTCCTCTCCTTCCCATTTTTCTTGTCTTAGATTAGTAAACACTAAACCAAACCTCTAGGTTTGGATGTTGGAGATAGAGTTGTCAGATGGATCCAATTCAAAGTGGATTGTGAGTTAGACAGGTTCGTTCATAAGCCCATTAGTTAAAAATTTTAAATTTAAATTGCATATTAGACAAACTAGTTCACGAGTTCATTGAATTTCCTTTTCAATTTAATTTTAAATGTAAAAAAAAAAATCTCAACTCACGAACTAATCCAAGTCCTCTGCAGGTCAGTCCATCTAAACCAGCAACCCAAGTGGATTGATCGTTTAAACTCATTTTTAAATAGATTGATAAAATTTTAACTCGACGACTCAATCTAAATTAACGGCTTTAGTAAAGGGAGCTCATAATAAACATTTTCGAGAAAGTGTCCAAATTTAGAAATTCTCAGAGTCTGGGGTCGGATTTGGATATTGGCCCCCCAATTACTTGGGAGCTTGTCCTTGTGATGACAGCGTGGGGACTCTTGTCACTGCCTACATTCAAAGTTGGGTTTGAATCCAATCTCTCTTCTTTTCATTTCATCTCATTTCATTTCAATCAAACAACACTTCCCTTGAACATGAATCATGCCCTCTGTTTCAACCTATCTCGTTCCATGTGGATTGCACATGGTGGATGTTGTCGACAAAAAAAAAAAAATCAACAATAATTTTTTATAAATAAAAAAAGGTTTTTAATTTTCTGAAATCCATTATAATTAACACCATTCGCCTACAATTATTATTTAAAAAAAACATATTTCCAATCACTTTCTGCTCTTTCACTAATCCCTATAGATTTAAAAAGGATCTAATTCAATGAAAAAAAAGGCATGGAGAAAAGCACCCGCAGAAAGGCAGATTCTGCGGCTGCTTACAAGAAAAGGAAGCCTTCTCTATCCATTATATTCTTTCCTTTCCACTCATAAAAGCTTCAATAAGCTACACTTATTGTTCTTCTTTATGCTCTCTCAAAAATTCATTTATTAATTGATATTTGTTTATATATATTTATATAATATTCTGCAGTCTTGTTGCCTTTTTATAAAGTGTGTGGATGAGGATTGGGAATCGTACAGGGACAAGAACTGAAGCTTTGTCCCCTTCCTTCTCTCTTTCTTTCTCTATCATTCCTTCTTCATGGAGTCTGTTCCTATCCTCCTCCTCTGTTTTCTTCTAGTTCAAGCCTTAGCTGGAGCTTCCGGGGTAGTCATCGGCCTCCGCCGGCGCAGGGACGCCACCCAGCGCCGCTTCGGCGGTGGCGCCGACCGAGTGGCGTGCGACATCTTCACCGGGAGCTGGGTGAGGGACGACACGTACCCGCTGTACCAGTCCCTCAACTGCCCCGTCATCGATTCCCAGTTCAACTGCCAGTTGTACGGCCGGCCGGACTCCGACTACCTCCGGTACCGGTGGAGGCCGGCCGGATGCGAGCTCCCGAGGTCCATTTCTAGCTCAGTGACGTGTTTGCCTCGATCGGTTCGTGATCAGCCAATAATGTGAGTAATTTGTTTAGGTTCGATGGTGTGGATTTCCTGAGGAGAATGCGGGGGAAGACGGTGATGTTCGTCGGCGACTCGCTCGGGCGGAACCAGTGGCAGTCGTTGATCTGCATGATCGCCGCTGCCACGCCGCTGTCGCCGACGCAGTTCGTCAGAGGAGATCCTCTCTCCACCTACAAATTCCTGGTAAAATTCCTCGATCACCACGTGAAAACAAACATCACCTGCTGAAAAAAGAATCCATCTTTCTTTTCGCGGTAGGATTACGGAGTGTCGATCTCCTTCTACCGAGCGCCCTACCTCGTCGACGTGGGCCTGGTGGAGGGGAGGAGGATTCTGATGCTGAACGACATCTCTGGCAACGGGAACGCGTGGAGGACGGCGGACGTGCTGTGCTTCAACTCCGGCCATTGGTGGACGCACAGAGGAGCTATGCAAGGGTGATCTCCGTGTGCTTCGCTTCAAATTAATGGCGAACAATGGAGGAATCGATCGTGATTGTTTGTTTATTTGCAGGTGGGATTACATGGGCGATGGAGGCGGCTACTACGCGGACATGGATCGATTGCTGGCGTTCCAGAAAGCGATGAGTACGTGGGCGAATTGGGTGGATGTTAACGTCGATAGGAGCAGGACGAAGGTGTTCTTCCAGTCCATTTCGCCTACGCATTACAAGTAAGACTCTTTTTCCACTCTGTTTCTACGCCTGTTTGGTTTCTGCCATCGAGCACTGCACCGGAAGAGCGGTCGGTAAGAGAATTGGGAGGTGTCCTAGAGGACGAGGAAGATGAAGAGGAGGCGGCGGCGGTGGCGGCGGCGGTGGCGGCGGCGCCGGTAGGTCGGAGGTCGGTGGCGGGAGTGGTGATTGCGTGCTGCGGTGCGGTGCGGTGGGTTGGGATCGGCGACAGTCACGGGCTTGTCTGATATTTTATTATTCGATTTTAATTTAAAATTAATTGAATAAACAAATTATTATGGTTTTTGTTTTTATTAAAAAAGACAAACAAACAAATTGATTTTTTTTATAATAATAAAAAACTATAATAATTTACCAAACCAACTTAAATTGGAAGAACATTTTAAGCTCGTAGTTGAGTAAATTGCCCCCAAATTATGAGATAGTTTTATTTTATAAGTATTTTTAATTCATTTATTTAGTTTCTTTTAAATCTAAATTATTGTGATGAACGATTGTAAATAATGTATTTTTATTCATATTTGGTTAACCTTTGTTCAGCCCGATCGAATGGAACAGTAGCATGACCAAGAATTGCTTCGGCGAGATAGCCCCGATAGGTGGGTCGAACTATCTAGGTCCATACCCGGACCAAATGCCGATCCTGAAGGGTGTGATCAAGGCGATGAGAAGCCCGCCCTACTTGCTCGACATCACCACCTTATCGCAGCTCCGCAAGGACTGCCACCCTTCGGTTTATAGTGGCGATTTAAGCCCCGAACAACGGGCGAACCCTGATCGATCCGCCGACTGCAGCCACTGGTGCCTTCCGGGCCTGCCGGATACTTGGAACCAACTCTTCTACACTGCTCTCTTAGAATTATTCTAGTTCATCAAGATGCTGAGCTATTATTTATCTTTATTGAATTGTGTTTTCGATTGCTTTGGGTAATTGTTAATATGATTAATTAGGCAAGGATTATGCAAATTTTTACAAAAAAAATTATTGAGGAATATTTTATGCCCATCAAATATGTGAATTTTATCGAAAAAGAATTGCAAAATTAAAGAAGATTGATTATGTGTTTCTTTCGAAGAAAGGCTTTGCGCTTGAGCTAATGGGCTAACTAGATCGTATTGTCTGCGAATTGAATTAACTTTAAACAATGAATAATAGAACAATAGATCGTATAAGTGTCGAAACATTTTAGCAAAAGATGAAATCAGCCACTCCATCGGTCCCACATGGTCGATCAGGGACAGATTTAAGTAGGAGCTATCCTGGGCTGTAGCCCAGCCCTGTAAGTCTTATAATAATTTATCATTAATAAAAAATTTCAAAGGAGTTGGTGGCACAGTTGGCTAACGGTAGGTTGATAAGTTATTCTAAGGTCGATAGTTTGAATCTCTCAACCCTTTCACTGAAGATTACTTTAAGCAGTGAGGAATCCAAAGTTGGGCTCTAATTTAATTTTTAAAAAATACATAAAGTTAGGCTATTTTAGATTTTAATTTAACTTTAAAAAAATTAGATACATATTTATAGTCTACAATTTGGTATAAAAAAAATTAATGAGTTCTTTTTTTATTCATTGTATTTTGATGTTTAACTCATCCTTTTCATACATAAAATCAGCACAGTCCACCTCTAATTTCTGGATCCGTTCCTACACAGAGCTGCTTCAGTTCTTGAAACGCCTACCCATAATCCAAGGGATGTAAACAAGTCAAAGGGAGTTAAATTTTATGGTATTCAAATTTATTTAATTATTTTGAGATAGATTTTATTGATTAATAATATTTTTGTTGTCTCCTTCTTTGAAAGCGATAAGTTTACTTTTTAACTCATGATATTCTCTTGTCAAATTAATAGATTTTAGAAAATTACTTTTGGTATTTATGTGTGAATCAACATATTCAATAATTTTCATCAGCCGTCGATTCAATATTATAAATTACGGGACTCTTTATGCCAGCCATCGATTTGCAATAAAGGAAGCTACGATCATCCATTAGATGTGGCGTGCTAATTTACAGAATCCTAACAGTTGCCTCGAATAAAACATGCCTATGTCTCCCTACGCATGTCAACATTAGACTAGTTGTTATTTATGAATAATTATGACAAAACATCCCCTAAAATGATACGACATCATACGTATCGTTTGCATTTATGATATGAATCTCGCATGTTGTAGAGGAAAATGGTAATGCATGCTTCCTTGATCCTGCCAACCACTTGAAATAGTGTTTATACTCCGCTCTCTATCTTCATGCACTTAAGCTTACAATCTTACATAAATCAAAATTCAATAAATTCCTCAATAAATAATACTCAGTGTGGTAAAAGAAGAATTTTATGTTTTTTTTCAAAAGTAGAGATTACATTCATAAACTACTGATAAATCAAAATTATATTTAAATCCTGAACTATTATATATCTTCTAAATCTTCATGAGACATTTCATTTAGAATTTTCTCCAAATTTATAAAATTTATAAGAAAATTCATTGGTAGATGTCCAACTTCTTGTAGCTGCTTAGTGGTCCCCGCGATTCCATACTGGATCATTCTAAGTATGCGATCACTAAGCGCATTATATATTTTGCGCTTCTATTCCGTCTGTCGTTGTTCTTCTCCGACCTTATAATTTTGGAGCTCTGCTTTCTTGACCTTCAGGTCATCCCTCTGGCCTTTACACGACTCTCCAACTTCTCTATTTCGACCCTTCTCGATCGGGACTCGAATATCTCCCTCTCTAATAGTATACGCATATGTTGCAGCTCGCCTCACGAGATTCCAACTTGGCCTTCACCCTTGCCAGTAAGTCTGTGGCCTTCTCCTCCTTCTTCTCTTGCTTCTCCTTCTATGCAGCAACTTGTGCGGCTAATTCTTATATTTGGGTCTCACGTCGACCATGCAATGAGGTCATTTCAGCTTGAAAAGTCTCCACTTCTTAGTGCCGCAAGAGTAATTGCTCCTCTTAGGCTTGAAGCATGTCTTGTAGCCTCTTCATCTCTACCGTCGTCTCCTCTTACTCTTGACTGGAGGCCAATAGAGCCTCTAACTCAGCTATTTGAGACCTTTGTTCTCATTGCAGTTGGAGGGCTTCCGGAACTCTGGAGGAATTCGAATGCCTTAGTCCACATCTACAAAATCAATCAATTCGTAAGCAAGTCCACTAGGAGGTTAGGCCTACCTTTCTTCGTGATTCCTTACCCCTGTCAAATCCTTTACCATGACCTTCGCCAGCCCGACGAAGGATTGCTGTTTTGCCTCCTCACGGGTGTCGTGCTAGATTTCTGCCATAGTACTGGATAGGATTATCACCTCGCCTGCTACGACCCCTGGTTGGGCGGACGTATTCTCAGGTCATATCTCCTCCGTCATCGGTCGACGAGTTGATGATTCAGGGTGGTCTAAAGGAGGCAGTAGGGTGTTTAGTTTCGCCAAGGGAACTTCACCCCCCATTTGAAAATTAGGGGAGGCAACCACGGACACATTTGTCTCCAGGACTGACTCTTGAAGGCAAGATCTTTTTCTCGGTGCCTGTTGTGAGTCTCCCAATGACTCAACTACCTCAATTATTAGAGGTTGAGGGGAAGATCCCCTGTAAATATGGTCAAGTCGACCAATGGTTCTGAGGATTGGGTTTCTTGTTGCTCGTTGGGATGAACAGTGGGAATGTTGTGTCCTGCTTTGGATGTAGACTCCCTTAGCAGCTTGTTGATGGCAACCTTCAACATGATTTCAAAAATTACATAGTCATAAGGAAGAAAGGTATAGAAAATAAACTGGATGCAGAGATACAATATAAAGCTTTCGTTTAATGTAGTGTTCATCTTCATCCCTCACTCTTATATATACTCCGGGAATACCAACAGTCGTCGTCGATCCACATTCAAGCTATTTGTTCAGAGCCATCAGATCTCACACGCGAATTGACGATTATAGACTCCTTACAAATCTTCAATGTTCAAGACATATGTCAATCACATACTGGTTGCATTTATGTGCGAGTAAGATAAATCATCTGTAAGCGTGATACGCCAACATACATATCTCTGACATTAACATCGCACATATTCCCAATACACTCACTTACAAAGCAACCAATCGGTATCGCGTCAGTCCTATGTATGGGTCGGTGGTTGAACCGGGATCCCATCAGTCCAATTAGTCAGACTAGCATTTCCTTCTACTAGAATTAAACGAGAGACTTGTGATACGGTAAAAAGAGGAATCATACATGACAAAATCAAGTCAACAGTCAAGCCTAGGTGTAAGTTAACAGTCGAAACTTGGTAGAGATCCAATAGTCAATCTCGACCTCATCAGTTCGATTCGAGATATTTTGGTTACTCCTTCATCAACTCGCCCAATCT
>JBBMKF010345796.1:0-14885 GCA_037834155.1 Curcuma caesia
GAGATTGGTTGTGGAGAGGTATCTCCACCGAGAAGGAGGTTCTTTTAGCCGGTTTTCTTGCCGGGGTGTGATCTACCAAAGATCAAGGCTTCGTCCACCTCACGGACACGCCGAGGAGTAGGGGCAAGTTATCCCCGAACCTCGTACATCTTCGTTTTCTCTGGTTTGTGTTTTTCTGTTGTTTGTTGTTGTTTCTTTTCCCATATTCCGCTGCGTACTAATCTCTTGTAGGAGAAAAACGATCGATTCTCGAAAAAGGGCTATTCACCCCCCCTCTAGCCGTCTCTCAATCTTCAACAATGAGTACTAAAAGGAAATGATGCATGATAAAGGTTTATGACCAAGTCAATGATGCCATTGATTTGGGTGATTGTATGGTAGGAAGAGCCATTAGAAGAGTTTTTTCATCTAAGTAGTAGACTTTGTTAAGTTCGTGCATGATCTCCACTAATATTAAGAACTCTGTAGAATTTTATTATTGCCCCGAGGGCATATATAGTTGAGTTGGTTACTATAGAACAGATTTGCTGAACTGAGCAATGGTTAAATCTCGGTAAAGCTGAGATAATGCCTTCCCTCGTAGTGGTCAACTGCAGCTTCCCGATTTACCTTCTCACAGATGATTGTGGGGCCGACCGTGTGAGGTCACTGAGGTGGCGGATTCCACCTTTGTAGAATTTCATTATCCAACCCAAATTAATATAGAGAAAGAATTAGTTAAGTACAACTTTTGCACCTTATTTTAGAGTTTGGTTAAAACTCAATTCTTGAATAGTACAATCAAGTTCCTTTCTATCTATGATCTTGTATTCAAATGAGTTGGACTTGACTAGGTACCATAGAGTGGTGTCAAGCTAATTGGGTGGAGTAAGTTAAGGCAAACATTAGATTGGGCCAAGCTTAGGGTTTGAGCACATCGTTGTATATGTTATTTTAAATAATGTGAAGTCACAAGAAGTAATTGGTAGAAGATGTGATAGATTTCGACATCTTGTGATGAGCTCGGATGTCTTTGATTCGTCTCTAATCAACATACTATATTGAACATATTAGAATTTGAATATACTATCCGTCCGCGCAGCCAAGATCAATTTGGATAGCAAGATTTTAGTTAGGTTTTTTGCACACACAGGAAGAATTGAGATTGGAGTGAGGTTGGTGAGAGGAAGGGAAGTTAGTTTCTTCCAATTTGGGTGAATGAAAATAAGAGAGTTTGGAATTCATTAAAGATGATTAAAATATAAAAATTTACAATTCTTTTATAAATGTGACTCCAAAATAAGTATGAAATTAAATATTCTAAATAAAAATATATAATTTCAATAGGATTATAATTATTCCCTATTTACTATCAAAATAGAAATTATTAATTATTGAATAATAAAAATTAAATCTCTAATATATAGATGGGTGGGTCAATCTTTAATATTTTTAAATTTATTTTTATTTATTATAGATACGTAAATATTTTCTATTTTAAAGATTTGTAATTTCTTTCCTTTGAACCGAACTAAATTTAATTTTCTTCAAAATTATTATTTTTGTAATATTTATTTCTTTATTCATGCGTATTAATACCTTTGTTATGTGATTGGATCAACCAATTTAATACCCTTACGTTGCATACTAGATGGAGATTTTTTTGGTAATCCTATTCCATTTTTTGAAACGATTTATTCTTGAGATGACTAACTTGACCCAACGAACAAGGACAGAGTTATATTCAACCCTACTCGGACTTTAGCTTGAGGGCCCGACGACGTTGAGGAGGAGACGCAATTTAGATTTATGATGGGAGAAAAAATGATAAATCCCAGTCAGTCTCATAGACTCAATCCCTGAGGGTGGCCAGCTCGGTCCCACGGAATTTTTCCACCGACCACTAGGGTAAATTGGGAAGCGCATACAGCGGCCAATCCAGATGTCCAGCAAATTGCGTTCCCCATTTGGAAGAAAATTCTTGCAAATACACCGTAGTTGAGGATCGAATCGCGGGTCCCTGGGTCACAACCCGGATGTCCTACCGTTGCACCATTACCCCGGGGACTATGATGGGAGAAAGAAAGAACGTGTATGAGAGAGAGAGAGGAAGCTTAACGGGTTTTTAATCAGTCCACCACGGATGAACTCTGGGTTATAAAATTTCTGACTCCGTCGTTGCCTATGAAAGTTTCCTATCGATTATCAAAATAAATCAAGAAGCACGAATAACGCGTCGATTCATAGCCACCGTTCTAATATTATCTTCCTACTTGAGAAAATTAATCTGCAATGCGCTGTAATTAGAAATCGATTTATGAATATCTAATTAACTACAAAAGCACTTTATTTTAATTGTTAATTTGGATTGGTCCGTTGGATTGACCATCTCTCCAAATAATTTAAGCGGATTGGATTGAAATTTCATCAATCTATTTTAAAGTAGGTTCAAGTGGACCGCCCTACTTAAGCCTGCAACCCACATGAGTTGGCCCGTGGCGGACTTGAGTTAGTACACAGATTGAGAAAGTTTATTTTTTTAAAAAAATTTAAAATTAAAATAGAAAATTTAATGGACTAGTGTGTTTGACGTGTCTAAATTGCATTCCAAACATAAAAATTTCAACTTGACCCGTTTAAACTATCATCCAAATTTTAAAATTTTAATATTTTCTATATTTTTTATTTTTTTGATAGACCCGTGGATTGATCCGCCTAAATCACAACCTACCTTGGATTGGGTTGGGGATTTTTCAATTCGTCAAGTTGGTTGGTAGGTCAGCCCGCCCAACCCCATCTCGCCCTGCCAAATTGACCCGCTCTATTATGAGTTGATATGTTTGACAACTCTAATATTATAGTCCCGGGAGCATTCTAATGGAGCTTAAGTTATTAGATTCTATTCATTTATCCAATATTTCTAAGTTGGCTACTTAGGAAACGAAAATAAAAATAAAAATCTTTCTCACATACAAGTTTGACTTCCATACTTTACCGTAAAAGATAAAATTCACCATCTAACGGTCCCATATATTGACCCATGATATCTATAAAGAGATAAATCAAGAAATTATAATTAATTACTATGGAAAAAATATTACTTCAACTTCATCTAAATTTAACTCTTATCTATTACAATAAATATATTCTAAAGTAACCAATTTAATGCCCCCGGGGTTGCGCTTCCATACTCAATATTTGCATAGAAGAACAGTCCCGGAGAATCACCATGCATGATCTCAGTCATCGCCTTCTTTGACTGGGAATCAATTATCAATTCCATCAAATCTAAATCTCAACAATATAATAAAATATGAAAGAAAAAGTGAACTTGTGATCTGTGAAGCTTGACTATACTACTCGAATTTTTTAAAAGAATAAATATTTCCATATTTTAACTGTCAGTATTTTAATTGTCAAAATAATTTAAAATACTTATTGAAATAAATTATTTATATAGAAAAAAAAATCCACTCATATTGGCCACGTGAGTGGCCGCCTAGATTAGGATCCTCGAGGATCCTAAACTAGGGAAGAATTGTAACATACGACGAAGATCCCAACCCGTTTCCTACCAGATCCAGGCTTGATCGATCAATCCCCGATTGCATTTCTTCCAATCATGACCGTCCATTCCACCAACGGAGCGTTGCCGCCACGGAACCACATAATATTTTTGCCTCCGATGGAAAGCAAATCGCAGCGTTTCTTTATCGGACGGCCGAGACGCCGAGTGGGCGCGATGGACGGCGCTCTGAGTTTACACTGAATTGTAAAGCTTCTGTTACAGGTATCGATTGGAGAGGATCCTTTGCTCATTTTTTGTTGGATCTGGCCCCGCTACAGCAAGATGCTCTCGATATTCCCCCTTTCAAAATGTAATTCAGCGCGTATTATCTACGAAATGACAAAATTACCCTCGGTTTGAATTTAATTTTACTGTTCTATTCGGCATCAGGCCCACGAACGCGGACTGGGAATCTGGGTTTTTAGTAAATTGGCGATAATCTCTCGTAGTCTATTTGCTTACGCAACGGTTTGGTGTGAAGTGAAGAAGAAGAAGAAGGGGGCCGGAGAGGAGACCCCAAATCCCTTGACCTTTCCCCTTCCTCCGCCCCGGCTCGTAGGGCTCGTCTGACATCGTTGATCTCCGATGGCGGTGGCTGAGGCGACGGTGGCCGCTGCCGGGGCAGTATTGCTGTACCTGGTCCTCTGCGGGAGGGTGTCGGAGGAGGAGAAGGAGGAGGAGAAGGAGAGTGGGGAGAGCGGAAGCGAATCCGTCGTCGTGGAGAGCCGCGGGAGTGGGAAGAGGTGGAGCAGGAGACGGCGAATGAGGATGTATGCGCGGCGGCCGGCTGAGCCGCCGGCGACGTTGATGGGGAAGGCGGCGCTGGTAGCGAGCACGGTCCGGCTGACCTACTCGGAGACAATGGGTAGGTGGCCGCTCTCCGATCTGCTCTTCGGGATCAGGCATCACATGCGGCGGCAGGTTAGTTGCAGTCTTGGGGGGAGGAATTGACGAGTTGTTTGGCTTATTTCTTAGGTCTTCTGATCGTGGAATCTATTGCCTCCCGTTTCTTTGTGGTTCTTTGCCAGTTATGCTCATTAAAGTTGGATTATCTTTGCCTTTTCCTGTTTTGATAAGTTGTTTTCTGGGCCGTCTGACTCTTCACTTTTTGTATCAAACGAATTAGGATCCTCAAACCATCGGTTTCTAGACCTTCTTGTTTGGTTTGTGGATTCAGTTTCAGACTGTGTACGCAATGGCGTTTGAAGTGATTTTTGTTTTTGTTGTTGTTGTCTTTGTAAATCCCAATCAGAGATTTTTCTTCTTCTTCTTCTTCTTCTTCTTCTTCCTTTTCATCGGTTGTCATGTTTAAACTCAAAAGGGAAAATTTTAACATTTCTTTGCTCACTAGGTGACAGCTAAATCCGTTAATTACTTTCTTCTTTATCGGTTTACGGTTCTAGTGGGATTTAAAGTAATTTGCCAGCTGAAGGGAGAACTTTGTCTTTATCGCTTCGCATTTCTGTTTGGATTTAATGCCTTCTATTACTATTTGTTAGAATGACCTAGAATTTCTTTAAGATAACGGTAAAAAACTGGTACAGAAGTCGTATAAGACACTTTCCAGTGCTTTTTTCATGGATAAATTCCTGGCTCGTCTCTCTGGTGGTGTTGTGCAACAATTGCTTGTTGCTCTCCTCAATTAATTCTCCATGTCGTTCTCTGCCTATGTTTTGCACTTTGCACTTCCGTTTTGTACACAACTGAGAAATAGTTACTTGTGGTCTTGGATTGATGTTTCAAGTATATTGTAATTGGAAGTGTATGCCATATTGTATCCCAGGGTAACCTAGAGGTTGCAAGTGTGTTTGCTGGGAACAACTGCATAGAGCTTACAGGCTGTGAAATTTTGGCCGAGTTGACCCATATGCTAAGTTTGTTGCAGTTGTGTTTTTTATTCTCAAAGAAACCATATCGTGTTCTTATGGAATCTGCTGGATTCAGTGAAGAAGATGTTATTATTAAAGAGCTCAAGACAGGGGTGCGTAAGTAACCAACTCTTCAATTTCTTTGATCTTAGTTGGTGCGGACTTAATTTCCACAATTTTGTCCATTCTTCATGTCCATTCCTCAGATGCTTTTTGACACTGCAGCTTTTGAAGCCTGCCTTCACAATTTTTCGTGACAGAAATTCCAAGACATTTTTTCTTGTGATCCGTGGGGCCATAAGCTTGAAGGATAAACTGACAGCAGCAACTAGTTCTATGGTTCAATTTCACCATTTTGTCTCAACTGAAGGCCGCACAGACAGTTTGATTATAGGATATGCACACTCTGGTATGGTTGCTGCAGCTCGTTGGATCGCTAACCGTTCCATTCCTCATCTAATAAAAGCAATGAACAAATATCCAGACTACAATCTCCTGGTAAATCACTAATCTATCTGTCAGTTGGTTCTTGTCAATTTAAAGTAAAAAAAAAAACAATTATATGAAACTAATGCAAGAGATTATTCATTTTTAATTATTTCTAAAAGAAGTTGGCATCCCTAAATATGCATCACAAATTCATTTTCTTGCCCAATTGGGCTTTTCATGATTTGCCATTTATATACTGAGATGCTTAGTTTCAGGCCTAAAGGTTGAACTCGAGGTATAAAATGAGTAGTAGTCATCACACATAGGTAGTGTCTTTTCTTTCTAGTGAGAATCCTGAACTATTCACATCAGATAATCAGTTATGCTGCCATTATGACGTTTGGTACAGATTAGGGACATTTTTGTTCAGAGATTCATATGCTGAGTTGTTCACATTACCTGTGAAGATAGTTGGCATGATGGAAGGAATTTGAGGGAAATGTGGTAATCTGATACACTAAACTGGTAGCACAAGGTTGGCAACTCATAAGTATATTATCCTTTTATAGACTGCAGCAATTAAGAAACACAAATTATGTCATGAAGAAAGACACAAAATCATGAGCAAACAAGATTATGAGATGTGCAAATTTTTTATGTAGTTTAATATGGTTGACTACTTGCATGGCCCTATAGAGAGTTTTTATTAGGTCACCACAACAACAAAGATAATTTTGGCAATCCTTTTGTATACAAATAGTATAGGACATGAAAAATGACTTGTGTATAAGTGAAATTGGATCATAGGTGAGAAAATCAACCATAAAAGTTCTAAGTAAAAATTGTCTTTGGATTGGTGATTTTGCCCATACACCCACAATAGATGAATAGCCTCTACAGCCCTAACCAAAGCATTTCCTCCACTTCTGTGCAAGGTTGCTCTGCCCCTTTGTCTTAAAACATTTCTAACAAATTCATTTAAATTTTAGCATAGCAAGTCGCAAGAATTCCAAAAATGTTTGAAAAATATTCCAGCTTTCAAGTTATTTCCTGCTCCTTTCAGTTTGTTTAAAAGTTGTTTATCCACAGACATTCATCCTTTTAACATTAATTGAATCTAGATTATTGGACACTCAATGGGTGCTGCTATAGCTGCAATTCTAACATATATTTTTCGAGAACATGAAGAGTTCTCGTCAACCACATGTGTTGCGTTTGGTCCAGGTATGTTTCTTCGTAGAGGCTTATGCACCCCCATGCAAGTTATTTGTGCAGAAGAATTCCCTGCTTTCAAGGCTTAGATTGCACAATCCATTCCTACCCTTAGCGTTCATTAATTAGAGTCTTACGATGATGTTGTTATTTTTACTTTTGGATATTTATTTTTCTGTCTGTATTTTCTTTTTATGTGTTTTCTAGACTCAAATTCTAGTCCTTGGATATGCCCATAGTTTTGCATGTACCTATATCACAAGGTATCATACCCACTGATCTGTTGACAATGTTAAGGCATTTACTGCTCTCATGTCACAATGCCAGCACACTTATTTGTTGTATGATGATCTTATGCCTTTTCCGTGTAAAAAATGGCCAAATCTTAGAAAATTCATCTCAAGGGATATTGTTTCATGAAATGTGTGTGTGTGTGCGCTTTGGGATAGAACCATGCCACATGTGTCTTTGTCCTCCTTGTAAATACCTTTTGGAGGTGAAGAAATCTATTACAACACATTTGCTCAAATACAAGAGACAATACAAAAAAATATAAGTAATAACAAAAGCAATACAAGAAATGAAAATTACAACATGAAGTATTGTTTTACCTTCTTTGCCTTTGTATTTGCAACAAGATAGCTCAGGAACGTAACAACACTCACCCAAGAACCATCAAAGAACGTTATCCAAAAACCCTCCACGAAATCAACCTTCTATCCGAGTTTGGAATCCGCTGATCAGTCAATTATTTCATGTTCATCAGTCCTCCACTATAGCAAAGTTGAATTCGACTTTTTGTAGCAACTTTATCCACTCAATGTATCATGGTTCCCTAATTTGACATTAGTCAATTGATATTACCATCTCAATCGACTATTGATACACTGATCAACTAGGCACTGAACAGAAACATTCTCTTCGTTGACATTTTTAGTCGACTGTTGTAAATCCTGAATTCATCCAAACTGCAACTTCATGATTTCAAATTCTTGAGTTGAGTAGACTGTTCCATCAATGGACTGTACCATCAGTCGATTGCATATCCATATTAGTGGACTACTCTAACCCTGAACTCGAGCAAACCACAACTTTGTGGTTTCAGATTCATCAGTCCATTAAAACTCAGATTCTAACCACACAAAAGTTGAATCTGTCATGCCAAAAGACCCCATGTCTCCGGGACTTCCATATGCCTAGAAGCCTTCATGCTTCCTAGATTTCATCATGCCAAGAAGCCTCCATGCTTCCGGGATTTCATCATATGCCAAGAAGATTCCATGCTTCCAGGGCTTCAACATGCCAAGAAGTCTCCCTATATTTTGTACTTCAATATGCCAAGAGACTCCTTGTGCCTCCGGAACTTTATCAAATGTCTAGTATTCAATCAATTTTAACCTCTCAGGACTTCCACTGCCTAAGATCCAGTTACCATCGACCTACTAGCACTTTCATTGGCAAGCCAAGTATTCGGTCCTCATCAACATACACGGACTTCCTCCACATGCTAGACATTTGATCCTTCATCATCTGCTTGTACTTCCATCATTTGCAGACATCCAATCCTCTGTAACTTGCCTAAACTTCCATCACTTGCCAACACTTGTTTAACTTCTCCACTGCCAAGTATCTAATTAACATTGACCCACTTGATCTTTTCCCTTGCCAACAACTTATTAGGCTTTCCATACTGCCAAGTGTTTGGTCGACCTCGACCCATTTAGATTTCGTTTAATATAAAGTATTTAGTCAACTTTAACCTACTTCACAAGCATATTGCTTAAACAACAAACATACTTCAAATATTGAAACTCAATCAATACCATGATTAACCTTGATTAGGAGGTCAATTGCACAAACAAAGATATCATATATTCATTAATAGTTACTATCAAAGTTTACATATAGAACTTCCATCTCTTGGTTATATTATTTCTAGTGTACGTTGGAAATTGGAGAAATTGGAAATTTACCTATGAAGAAAGTGGCTCATATTTGTGGGCGTTATTTCTCCACTTATTCTTCAAACAAACCGCTAATAATAGTGGTGGATGTTATTTCTCCACAGATATCTCAAACAAACTGAGTACTTACGATGTAACTCGGGTTTGTTTGAGTGGCTCCTGATTTCTCAGTTAGTTCTTTTAGATGATTAGGACTCTTTGAGTTTTCACAAATGTGATTTTGTGTAAACTGATGCTGTCAATTATTTTTATGGGATAAAAATGATAGATATATTTTAAAAAATAGTTTGATATATATATAACATTATTTCAGGATGTATTTTCATAAATGAAATTTGTGTTAACTCAGCTGCTTGCATGTCATGGGAGTTAGCAGAGTCTGGCAAGAAGTTTATCACTTCTGTTGTCAATGCAACTGATCTTGTACCAAGTTTTTCAGCTGTTTCTGTTGACAATCTTCGTTCTGAGGTAATTCTGGTTTCTGTACACTGGATCTTCTACATTTCCAATATGCTGAAGCTCATTACTTTTTTCATGTGTACTTGTTGTATATTTAGGGAAATATTTAAGGGCAATGAACCAGATTTTTTAAAAATTGCGCCAAGAGTTTTTAATACTACATCACACCAGCTCCTTCAACTGATTACCTAGGAACCAGAAGCAAATCTGTAAGGTGATATAGTGGAAAACCATAGATAAACCAGAATTGTGATTGGTTCCTTGGGAACAGGTTCCAGGACACTGAAGAAACATATAAGCACTACTTGATGCAATTGATTGCACTGTCTAGAAATCTATAGATGATATCTACTAGTACTTAGCACGACATTTGTATATTTGGAATACATAAATTGATTTTACTGAATGCTGCCCTTTTTGCTATGTGTAACTGACCTATGTGAAAAATATGAATTATCAGCCTAATGCCACACACTCTTACCTTGTGTGTCCCAAAATGCAAGTATTTTATAGAAGATGATTTTTCATTTAGTTATTTTAATTCCTTGCCTATACATATCCAACATATGCTTAAAATTGACTTTACCGAGCGTTGGCCACTTTCTTATGCGAACCAACTTATGTGAAAAATGGTTAATCATTATCAGCACTAACACCTATGCTCAAACATTCCAAATGCAAGAATATTGTATATGTTTAATTTAATTTTCTTTTGGTTATTTTAATTCCTGGCCAGCACATCTCCAACATAGGCTCTATAGAAGCAACCTTACATCATCCACATCTCCCCTTTGCCAATGTCCATGTCCCTCAAACAATATCTCCGTTCCACACTGACATGTACCTTTCTTCATTCTATTTCTAGAAGTCTCATCAATTAGATTCAGTTGATAAGACTTTTTGGCTTGTTAAATTTTCCGCAATCAATACTTAATTCACTGGTTTTGCACACTATAAAAGTTCTTAAGTTCTCTCATTCATTTCTTTTGCAGATTAAGGCATCTTCATGGCTACAAAATGAAATTCAGCATACAACATTCTTAAAAGGATTATATCATTTTATGACCACTCTAAGGTCTTGTATGCCATCTTTATCCGTTGCAAGGAATAGGGTTAGAAAGGCTCGGACATTCCTACGTCCTGTATCAAAAAGCACTGAGGTATTTTCTGAGTTGTAGACCTGCACTCTTGAGTTGCTTTTTTGCAAGTTGTAGTTCCTTATTCATTATGCACTGCCAAGAAAAACACTCTTTTGAACCTGTACTGACTACCAACCATGCTTTATCTAAGGAAGATCCATTTCTATTATTGAACTACTTAAACCATAACTATTTAATTAGCTAGTGCTCACATCTTCCTCCATATGCTGTTTACAGATTAAATCCAGTTTTTTTGTCCTGAACAATAATTTGTATACAGAAGGAACTTCATGCAGGTTTTCCATCAATTTATATGCATATTCTTTATGTGCTGATACCATATTTTCCCTAGATTTTACTGCAATGGCCAAGGATACCATCTGATGTTCCAATCCGAAATGTTGTGCCTGCCATGTTTGCATTACTCTAAGCTTTACTCAAGCAAATACTAGCTAAAACATTCAAAGTAATTAGCTATGCTCATCCATTGTCTTCTCTGGCTGACATACAGGTTGTAATAAAAAATACTACAGCTACATGGCGCTCGTCTATCTCATGTTGTTCGGGCAAAAATAGAAAACGTCGATCCTTCATTGCACGCACAAGCCCTGATGAGGATGGGTTACCAGGCTCACAGGTCCAGCCAGTAAGCAACACTGTCGCAGCTGAGTCTCCTGGACAAAAGCCATTATCAGAAAAGCCTACCAACAGTGCCTCTGGCTATGAAGAAATAGCAGAAGGTGAGGAAATTTTGCATGTTGATCATGCATTCGGAGTTGGGTCGCTAGTGCTAAAAAGCAATGCTGACCTCCATAGTGAAGATAAGCAGGGCTTAGGAAACAACAATAGAGACAAAAAATTGTGGATTGAAGCAATGTTAAATGCAATACCTACAAGCTCAAATGATCAAGAGGTACACCAGTTGTTTCCTCCTGGTAGAATCATTCATATGGTCACAATTCCTGCATTGGATACCTCTGAATCTTTTGAAGATGCTTTCAACAATAGAAGCATAGGCATCTATGAAACTCCAAGAGATATGTATGGGAAAATTCGTCTATCGCAGACCATGATCACTGATCACTACATGCCTCGGTATAGAAGAATGATGGAGTTGTTAATTGATATGCTAAGAAGAGAAAATAACATCTCGACAACTTTTTAGTGGGATGGTTGGGGCATTTGGGAGGGATTTTTTTTCTGATTGATTATGCATTGGTGTACAGAGTTTCTTATTAATCCATCTTGCAACTGTATATTACGTGTGTATTTTAGCAGATACTGCAGTTTCATAAGGATATTGTTTAATGGCACATTCAGTTCAATAATTGTTGAAGCTGTAGAATGATTATTCAATTCTATTTTGAAGAACTTGGGTTTCACAAGGTTATTATTTACTTCAGTGTTTACAACAACAAGAGGTATATTTTATCGAGGTTATCAAACTAAATTTGCGTTAAGGCCTTTAAGCAGCCTGTGCTTCCTCAACAATAACCTTGAGTTCATTAGCCTAATGAGGTGCAGGCACAAGAATGATATAATTGACTTTGTGTTTGTCTGTTGCTAATGCTGTTGATAGATAGAGTTGAACTAATAGAATGTTCAATAAATAAATTCAGCACTTGGTTTCTGATTTACTAAAAGTTTATTTATATTCATTTAATAATATAAAATATATAAAATAATCAGATACTACTAAACTTGGCTCATTTACATCCTTACTACAAAATTCAAATTTGAATTCCTTCCCCATCCAAGTTGGAGTGCTTGAGAATTCTTGTCTCCTAAATATACACATATCTTTAACAAAAAGTATAATTTGTCACTCCAATGGTCTCACATGGTTGGCTCTACAATCTTCTGTGAGTAAGTAAATCAAAAAATTACAGTTGACTACTATAGAGAGAGCATTATCTCGACTTTATCAAGATTCAACTCTTACTCACTTTAACCAGTTTGTCCTATAGTGATCAATTCAATCATGTCCCGAGGACTAAATATATACATCTCAAACTATGTTTTGATAATTTGAGATTTTCACATTTCCTAAAGCTGTGATTGAAATGAGAAATGCTAAGTCATCCTGTTGTATTAGGGACAGAAGGTCATAAACAAAACTATTTTTTACTTATAACACAGACTTAAATTTTCATTTGACTATTTCCTCATTCCCTTCTTCTAAGCACCTCAAGTTTGGCATCACAATGTTCCTTTCAATATTAATTTTCACGCTATAAAATTCTCCATGTTTTGAAAACACGTTGAAATTCACATGATTTTACATATTTTCTTATTCAATTTCATATTTTCATCCTAACTCTCATTGTAAACCCATCTTTGGCAATTTACCAAACTGCATAGTTAACTTTTTGTAAAACCAAAAACAAGTACCTAATTTCATATTTATCAAAACGCTTATCTATTTCCTATTATACCCCTCCTTTATTAATAGTAGACTATTGTTACATTATGAGTAGACTATTATAGTTGATTGCTATTACATCATAAGTCGACTATTGCAGTCAACTGTTTAACTTGGTGTGCTCTCATTATGTGTCAATCTAAGAAGCTATAAAACAATTCAAGGTTATTTTAATGTTAGAAACTTACAACTCTCTATGTAGGTTGTGAAATTCATGATGAGAACATAATTATACTCAAGAAGTTACAAACGATGTGAGCTTCGTTTGAAGTATTTCTGAGATGTCTAAAATCATCAATAAGTTTTGATCAAAACTAGCTGATGTTCTTAGAATCTCAGAATTACTTTAAACCAAAACTATTATACTCCTAGGAGCCTTGTGAGTATAACCATGCCCTTGGATCTAAATTTTACCTCATAGATTAAAATTTTTACAACCTTGAGATAATTTGTACAAACTCATTAAAGGATCTAGACTTATTATAATCAAAAGGTTCCTAGAACTCCCTTGGTTCAGACTATGTTAATATTTTAAAATTTTAGACACTATAGGGGCATCAACTAGTTTTAATTTGATCAAAATTCGCTAATGACCTTAGGCATCTTAGAATCATTTCAAACCAAGATACATTCAGAGTCTCCTGAATGTATTATGCCATCAAATCTAGATTTCACAACCTAGAATGAGAGCTGTCAATTTTTAAAATCTTTACAACCTTGAGATAATTTTGCATAAACTCATTAAAGAGCGTGGACCTAGCATACTTACTCATCAACACCACCAAAAGTTCAGGGCCAGCTCAGGGCTGGCCCTGGGCCAGGGCAACCAGGGCAACTGCCCAGGACCCACAAATTGGTAGGACTCTAATTTTTGAATTAAATTTCATATTCTTAGCTTTTAATTATTGTCTCTCAAAGAATATTAAAAATATTCTTTGATCGGATCCCAAAAATAACTAAGCAGTCAACTCTGTAATTCTTTGCCCATCTGTCCATCTAAAAAAAACTGAACGGTCAACTAGTTTTTGAGTCATAATCGTCGATCCTTTTTCTGTTCATTCCGTTAAGCACAAGCACCAGATCTCGACAAGTTATGGATCTCGTCACCAAATCCTTTTTCTATTCATTCCACGAGTTGTGGATCTCTGCCGCGAACTACCCCCACAGGCCATAACCACTTCTACAGTTTCACACGCCGCGAAAGTGCTCCTCCATATTAGGTTTTATTGTTCTTTGCTTATTGCTTATTGTTCTATTAAGCTGCAAATGTATAAATTAGTGAATTTCAAAGCAACATGGAACTTTTGACGAGTGACTAATTAATCAACTTTTTCCAACAGTCCATATGTTTAATTTTTACATGATAAAATTATTATTTCATTACCAGTCAAGTGAGGTATACAGGTCTTCGAATTGTGTTGCATGTTTACTAACTTCATGCTTGCAACTTGTGTTTTTGTTTCCTTCTCTTATTTTTAGTCATACAGGCCTTTAAATTTCCTCATTTATGTTTTCCCTTATGCATCAAAATATTTTTCTTGATGTTTTGACATGACGAAGTTTATACCTTTTGGTGGAGCAGACAAGGAAATATTATGAACGATTATCAAAAAAATTCAATGTTCGATGACGACCTTCATCCAGTTTAGAGCTTCTTCACTACGAAGAAGAAAAAGAGTATTTCAATGGAATTTACAGTGGTAATTCAAAAAATCATAATTTTTTTGTTCTTTTTTGTATGTTCTAAATATTATTTAGAGTATCGAAAATAGGAGAAATTATTCTTTTTTGACTCGGAATTCTAGTTGCTTGGAGAGCATTGTTTCATATAAAAATTTTTTATCT
>JBBMKF010345904.1:0-14885 GCA_037834155.1 Curcuma caesia
TTTCTTGGTCAGCAAGCAACTCGTCCTCAGCAGCCGAGGGATTCGACGGGTCTCGACGAGGCAGCTGGAGTTTTGTCCTGCGTGCGCGCGTGCGTACGGCGGGCGTTGAAAAGATGGAGAAGTCATGATCAAAGCGGAGCGGCGGTGGCACAGAAAAACAAGCAGAGTCCGGTCGATTTCCTTGACTCGTTCTTTATGGCACATGCCCAATTGTGCCTCACCAAAAAAACAAGTTACTAGGTAATGTTCCATCGGCTGAGGTGGAAGGGCGATCTGGGTGAGTCAGTGGTTATCTGCTTTAGAATATTATGCAGTTGACTAATAATAAGAAAAAATGTAACAAATATTCAAAGACGGAAAAATAAATTAAAATGATAAATTGTTTTTTTTAATTGTTAAATGAACTTTCAACGAATATTAAAGTTATTGTTAAAATTCCATGGGAATGTATTTTGCTAAAGTTATTTAGGATCGAAAAAGAGTTAACTCTTCTACAAAAGGTGGCTCGCCGAGATTTGAACGTTTATCCTCTTCTACAATTCTACTCTGTCATAACTAATTCAGTTATATCCTGGATGCGTAAAAAAAGTTAACTCTAGACAAGCTTTGTGGTGTTTTAATAAGGTAATTGAGTCGAATCATGTAGAGTTAAAATGAATTAAATCATTGAAATGGTTATTGAATTTTGGTTTGATTTTTTTTTTATTTGAATTTTATTTATTTAGATATGATTGAACTCTCAATTAAGTTTATTTTATTATTTAAAATTTTTATATTTCTATTTATGTATCGTGTTGATAAAAATTTATTAATGAGCATAATTTCGTGTATAATAGTTCATAATTTTTCATAATTTTATTCATGAATATTAATATATTGAACATATATATTTAAATAAATTTTATAAAATCAAATATTAAATTTATACATGAACATTTAATTCATTTACAACTTAAATCAAACAATTTGTTTTGGTATGATTAACATTCAGGTTTGTATAAATGTTCAGTTCGGTTTACAGATCTTTTTGTTGGGATTTTTAGATTCAGCAACTTAACACGAAGGGAATGATTACCCTAATGAAGGTTTATGGCTGCTTGTTTTATTTGTCATTCAAAGTGTTGACATGAAGCAGTAATATTTGATAAAACTCTGATGGGTTGCTCTATAATTTGCTGCTATTTACAAAGATTTGAATCCCTGGAGCAGAAATCAAAAACATTAGCAAGATGTTTCCAAACCACCAAGGGAAATGAAGGAACAAATTTTAGCAAAGAAAACAGATTGAAACCCCTGATATAATGCTCCACAATTGGATCTAAACTCCAGCAAGTCTCGAAAGATATAACGAAGATGGTCCATCAAGACACGCCGCTGATAAATCAGCAACGTGTGTTTCTTAAAATCTGAGATCAAGGCATCTCCATCTTTCACGTGGTTTCTTTTTTTCCCAAAATGATCTCGAGCACCTTGGCATGTGTTTCCGACATTAGTGTTTGAGCTTTATGCTCAGTAACCTCATCTGGACGGACCTAAGAACATGTGCTTTCAGCTATTGATATGGGATCCAAGGGATCAACAGTTGAAAGGAAGAGTTGCAACTCAGAGAGAAGTGGCATCTATGAAGATAACCATCATGCCAAAATTGAGGATTGCCCGGCAACAACGACGTAGTTGAGCAATGAGACGACGAGGTCAGATTATGAGCAACTTTTGATGACGCTACATATCATTGCAATTGTAGCTTTCTCAAATCACCATCAGCCTGCAAAGAAGTAATGGAGTCATAATAGAATACCATCACTAAAATAGCAGTTATACAGAGACTGTTAGACTAAAGTAGAAAGTTGATGTTTACTGGTTCGTTTGGTGGGTATTACATCTGTGCAATTTGTTGATGGGCAAAGGATAGTTGAAGATCAAATTGATCCTTTAAAACCCCATCATTTGCTAATTACCAGCTTCAGAGGATAATGTGTAGCAAGCACTCTGAAAGCAATTTAACAGCTACTTTTTTTCCTTTTCAAGAGAGAGGGAGAGAGAGAGAAGTCAAGAACTACATTAACTTTCCCAAGGTGACTAGACATACGAAGAGCAATTTAGTAGGCTCTGGTGCAAGCTAGGGACTGTCTATATTGTCTTCTTTGAACATACATGGGGAGCTCACCCCAAGCTAAGAGATGTCTTAATTAGTCATAATGTTATAGTTAACATCAGATGTGTTCTAAAGATCTGATGTTTAAACAGCCATCATTGGCATCTCTGAATAAGATATACAGAGAGCAAAGAATTCCCAGCATAAAGAATGTGTACATTTTCAGAAAAAGAAAAGGTACAAAGTGATGAAGTAGAGAGGATCTGTTATATTGTGCTTCAAATGGGTTTACACTTCTTGCAGCATGAAAACAAACTGCTGCACTATTATTTTGTTTCTTTGATGTGAACCATGACATATGATTGCACAAGAAAGGATTTGTTCTCTCCATAAAAAGACTTGGATGTCATAAATATAATCCTCAACAAAATCTAGTGGTTATATTATGAAGATTTTTAGCAAGAGAATACATGTATTCAAAAGATGACTCTTACTGACCAAGGAAAGATGGAAAACAAGTTTTTTTTTTAACTGTTTAGGATACTCATATTTGCCCTATGGTGAGAATACTATTTGCTTGTCGAGACACATTGCGCTAATATGATCGCAAAATGGAATTGGAGCTCGTCGTGCTTGAGACAACATAAGCATGAGCATATACTTGGTTCAAGTTAAGAGCAAAGGGATTTCAATCCTATCACTTCTGAAGGGTATAAATATGGTGTTGAGTGCAAATTAAATCATTATCAGATGGAGTTTGCTGTCAATAGAAAAGGTGAGATGTGATATTATGAAGGGCAGAGTAAGAATCATTAAGAAAAATGAGCATGATGTGTGTAGAAAGGTCACTAAATCGTAGTAAAATTAGCTTGTATCTCTAGGCCACAATAATGGATTCCCAAGGCAGCTCATAAGGATTCAAGAGCTGGCCCTGTGTGCCTAGTGTGCGAGTATGCTTTGTGTTGCACTTTGTTCCAAATACACCATCAAAGACTACCATTTTTCCACAGATCACCTCACTAAGCTTAGGACTAATTTCGTTCCACAGGAACACTTATTTAAGCAAAAATTGAAATTCCATTAACTTAAAAAACAGTAATTCACCATTGCATTTGGCATTACTAAAAAGATGAATACTTGTAAAGATTGGATTAGGCAGATTAATTCATACTGATGTAACGCCTTCTATTGTCCATAGGTAGAATTCTCCCTAACCATTTTTGCTGAAGTGATTATCACGTAAACAAGTGATTATCAAGTTGTAAGCTTATCTTGAAAAGTTCACACATTGGCTAATATTTTACTTGCATATAATTCACCCTCTCAAACATTTGGGCAAGATCCTTTCACAATAATATTATGGTTAATTGTGTGACTATTTATCCAACAAGCTTAACATATTTGGAAATGGCCCAATCAATAAACTCTTAACACCTTCCAACTTGTATGTCTTGGAAATTAAAGTCCTGCATAAAGCCATACCATAAAGATATCCAAACAAATGCTTCCATGTACCTATCAGGATTGCAAATTATGTCCTAGTGCATATTTTGTATCATTGTATTTCATCAAGGCAGGTGTAAGTTAAGAAAATGTCACGATTCTTCGATGGTATTATGTAAAGTGATATAGAGATAATAGAGATCAAAAGTGAGGCACAAACTCCAATGTACATAAGGCCATAGTGAGATAAATAAGAGTAGAAGTGGAATAGAATGAATCAACTAGGCTGTTTACTGTTGATTTAGTTACACATGACAGCTTTGAAGTTGAAAAGGTGCAGATAATACCTCAGGCATGTGTTGCGTTTCTTGAATATCTTCAAAAAGGGAGGAGTAATAGGCTGGATCATAAATGGAACCTCCCAAAATCTCATCAGCAGTGGAGGCCTGCCTAGCTACTTCATCTGCACGGTATATAGTGCTATCCACTGTTGAAACCCCCAATCTGTACATTTGAACCCATAAAAATGAGGACAAAAACCTCACTGAAAAGCCAAAGATTTCCATCAACAATGCAAGTCTGATTGAGAAGACAAATAGTGGCCCAAATTTCTGATCAGGATTGAAACTCCTATAAAATACAACATTACATGAAAGAAATAGTGAACCTCCATAACATGATGTATAAAACATGTTAGGTAATAAAGACTTCAGATAAATCAATTGAGCATCTAATATTTGAGTTCCAACTAATAAAGTTGGAAGTTAATAATAACTCCACATGTAATCATGATGTTTAAAATAAATCCATGCACCACAAGCGATAAGAATGGTTGGACATACTTGGTTTTCACCGTCATTGTATGTTTGAGTCACCCGTCTCATGGTGTCATGTTTACACTTGCCGATCAACAAATTAAACATTTGATCAAGAAATTATAATAAAATATGAAAAATTCAAGTAATAAACATGGCATGTGGGAATAAGTTTCCTTTACTGACAATTTGGGTTCTTTGTCTGATGGGAAGCACTGGAGAAGCAATTTGACTACACATCAAAGTAGTTACCTACCTTTTATCGACCTTACTCATCCTCTCCCTGTATTTTGCTTACTCTCAAGATTCGATAGTAAAGATGGTTTTTCTCCTAATGAACTCAACTTGTATTTTTCATGCTACAATTTAACATTTCACTTTAAAAATTAGTCTCTAAAAAAGACTAAAGATACACTAGACTTGACTTGGACATGCAACACATAGTCCTATACATCTTCTTGTTCTCAGGAAATAATGCCATCTTTTATCAAATCACACAATCAACACATCTAAGGTCAAGCATGCACGTCGAATAGATTCATTAGGCTCTCACCAGACAGTGTGCGAGAAAAATATGAACCAAGCAATGTCAAGCACGATAGAGAAGAAGAGAAGCACTGCATAAGTCCTTCCCAGGCTCTGGCTGCTGCTCTCAATTGCAACGAGCGCAAAGAGTGCCACCACCAGATTGATCAGCAAAACTCCATTGAATAATGCGCCAAGCGATCCCACCATAGCGCACCCGATCTAGTATTACAAAATGTGCATAAAAATGTCTTTACATCATCCCTTCCAACCCCATTCCGAAAACACTCCCTTGCGCATCAACCCTAAGAATGCTACAGAAACACTAAGCGAGTCTACCTAAAGAAGGGAGCGATAAAGAACAGGTAGACGGCTTACCTGGATGTAGATGAGAGCGACGGCGACGGATTGCAAGCATTCGTAGTCCCGCAGCAAGGATCGAACTCTTGATCCGAGGCACGAAGAATACCAGCGCATGATTAAAAAAAAATTCAAGAACGGATCGCGAGGGTACAAGGATTGGATCGAACAGCGAAAGAGAAGATGGCGGAGAAAATCGAGCGAATCGGCTCTCCTCTTTTGAATTCCTTCAGGTTCGTCGGTGGTGGCCGAATTGAATCCTCGATAGATCGGAGTCGGACCATTAGGTATCTACTTATGGGACCAGGGATCATAATTCCGGGAAATTGCAATCTAGCCCTCGCAATTAGCTATTTTTAATTCAATCCGACCCCGAGTACTATAACGCATATTTCCATTATAATTTCCTACTATTTTTTTTTTTTACAGAAAGATGTTATATAATCAATTAGCTTAATATTTAAGATTGAGATATCTCAAACATTTCAAGTTTTTGAGTGTGCAAATTTTAAGGAGCAATGAGATGAATATTTTAAAAATTAACTTTTCAATGTATATAAATTATAGTCCGAACTTACTCGATTAACGAACTAGAAAAAAAAAAAAGACTATCTGCCATCACAATTAATCGGGTGAAATCTGAATACTTAAAATATAAAAAATATATATATATAAATTTATCACATACTTAATTTTGAGGCCTTCAAGTTAAGAAGTATAAACTTTCAAGTGTAAAAAATATCCTTTTAGTTTAATGAGTATTATAAAGTTATCTCTTTGATGATTAATTTCTTTAACTGTCACGAAATCATATCGAAGTACAAATTTTGATGGAATTTGCATTTCCTCTCGATACATTTTAACTACTCTTTAAGATATTGAATTCCTTACCATGAATCAAAAGAAATGCAGAGGCAAGGGTTCGAATCCCGACGAAGTCAAGCAATATCCTTCTCCGTCGTGATCAATTGTAGTTTCTCGATTTACTTCCTCACAGATGATCGTAGAGTCGACCGTGTGGGGCTGCTAAAGTGACGAATTCTACCTTTTACAAAAGAGGAAAAAGAAATGCAAGACATGGTACATTGGTAAGTAATAAGGTAGGATAATCATGCAATCAAGATTCGATTCTCTAGTGGTGCATATTATTAAGCCATCGAGCCTTGAGCCTCTGCGCTTTCCGGATTTATCTAGTGATCAATATGTGAGGCTGCCTCTAATATTAGTTCGAAGGTAAGAACTCAATACTTGGATATAAAAAGAGAAAAAAAACTGTGCATTCTTATCTATCACTACTTTATTTGATTCCTCTAGAACAACCATTTATTCCTTATCAATTCCTTTACTGGCATTACAGTGCTATTATTAAATCAACTTGAACAATACAAGAAAGATAAAGTACGTAGGATGATCCAATTATGAAGTTTCATTCAGTTCTATTAAATCAATTTGAACAGAACAAATAAGACTAGTAATGGCTTAGCTAAGCTAGATCCTTCAGGGACACACCATGATTGGAGCAGTAACAACCATTGAATTGTCAAATGGTAGAATATCACAAAGACACTAAACTGTTAACAAGGATCTTAGAGCAGAAGTAAAGAGTATGAGAGATTTTAAGGTACAGAACTTATTCTCCAAACCAGATGGCCCCTCTTGAGTGTGATCCCTTCCTGCAATGGAGAAGTTAAAAGAGATTCTACATATAACTGCCGATAAGGTATGAGATGTTCACTTTTATAGTAAGGAAGTGTTAAACTAAGGGATGTTTAGTTCATAGGATGATATGCTTGACTAACACAATACAATGACATGAGCGTGAGGTTGACATTTTTGATTCAACAAAAGAAATGATATATTGATATTAAGGTAAAATATAAATTATACTAAATAATGTTAGTATTTTAAAAACATTAATACCATTCATATAGAATATACTAATAATTTACAGACACTAATATTGTATAAATAGAGCGGGCAATTTTATCCTAGAAGGTGATCTAACCTTCCTAACTGGAGGAAACCAACATCAGCATAAGTTGGAACCAACTCTTTGAATTGGCTAAGTGGAGGAAGTATATGTGGAATCAAGTTATCATGTATTCTAGGATTGTGATTCCATGGCATTTAAGATGCTTGGGGATCCTTCAAGCGATATCATGCATAAGAAATATAAAGAGAAACATAAGAAATAGATGAGGAAATGGTAGTGAGGAGGTGCACTTATGAGTACCTTTCTCTATAGCAATAGGAAGGTCAAGTTAAATGTTGGATGTCAAGAATCATGAGAGGGTTCTTGTAGGGCAAAGAAGTCTTGAAGAATGGCCATACTAGACTTACAGAGCGAGATTCTTGAAGGGCAACAGAATCTTGAAGAATGGTTATACCAGGATTAGAGTGTGGATATTTGTCGTACAACTGTAGTAGCTGAGTATCTGGTGTTAATCATTCTATAGTAAAAGGTACCAGGATACATAGCAGAATGGGAATAGGAAGAGGAAGTTCCTCAACTACAGACTTATTCATGGTAGCTAAGATGGAAAAAGAGAATGGACTCGAACAAAGAAATATCAATTGAGATGAAAACCTTAAGTAGCTCAAGTGAATAACAAAAATATCCTTACTGGAGTGATCTGGCAGGTGGTGACCGTGAAAGGTGGACTAATTGGAAAAAAACCCAAGAATGCTAGGTTGAGTTGAATGGTGATGAATCATGGAACGAGAACAAAGAATAGTGATTCTGAGTTAACTTTTTGAAGTCACAATGTGTTTCTCATATATGTTTGTAGCAGGTAAATTAAGGACCAAACCAAACTTTTACTGAAGTTGATGCAATCAGCAGAATGATGCTGCCAGAGCCACAAGCAGAAGAAGAAGCCACTCAAACTGACTATCATTATGGCTTATCTTTCAAAATCTAAACAATAAAGTGTTGAGAGTAATGAACAGAGCCAGCGATATCAAAGAAGTAATGGATCTTCTGAAAGAGTTTTCTTTTCTTTTGACAAATGCCAAGAAGGGAGTAGGGAGAGTGAATATGCAATCTAATCATCACAACAAGATAATCAATGACTTGATTCAACTCTAATGCTACTTGCTAGAGGCATTAGACTATATATATGTGTGTGTGTGTATAAATATAAACACTTATTTGGTCCTTGCACAAAGTGGAGATTAATGTAGAAATGAAAATTTCAGAGATGAAAGATCAGCATTAAATGGAAAACTATGGCAAAATTAAACTAACTTTTGACTAAAACATCTAACATCTGTGCTCTATCCAACCATTCTCATACCTGGCTACAAATAAATTCCATCCTCAATCATAGAACTCTTCATGTAACCCTCTTATACCTGACACTCTTGATGAATCAGACATCATTGACCAACTACACAAAATTAGAAAGTTGAGTTATACATTTTGAAAATCCATTCTCGTATTGATACAGGCACCCGAGTTGAAATAGCACAAGCTTCATCCCACCAATATTAGGACAACACCAAACCTTGTTTTGTGGTTGCTAGATAGTAGTCCAATAGAAAACTTGTTACAATGCACCATTGTTTCTGCAACCAAGCGAAACCCTAAATCCCAGTTGAGTACTACTCCTAGTGTATGAACCATATTAACAGATCTGGACCAAATCGTGCAATTGGGCATCCATCCAAATGCCAGGAGATTCCAAATACATCAAAACGAACTACCTTGACAGACTAAACGAAGATACGTTTCCCAAAAGTAAACCATCAATCGAAAAAACATAAACAAGGACCCAAACGAAACAGAAAAACACCTGATATCAAGCATTAGCGTGTTGCTCCATGATCTTCTTGTCCCTCCTCTCCATCTCCACGTCCCAAACATCATTACCGATATGCTTCGGCTGCAACTCGATCGAAAATACCCTTAATCTACCAGACCAGCCCAAGGTAGAATAAAATTAAAACATTGAGATCTCACCCTCCCGTGAGCGGCCCGGTGGATGTAGTACTGCGCGTTTGCCATGACGCAGAGCATCCCGCCGATGATTCCAAGCGGAAGAACGGCTTCCAACCAAAATAGTTTGGCCATCACACGGCGATCGACAGGATTTCAGATATTTTCGATCGAAAACTGACGAAGAGCAACGCGGATGGAGCGTCCACTAGCGTCTACTTCTATCCGTCATGGTTAAGATCTAATACTATCCGGCCCATATTTAAATGGGCCGGCCTTCTAGGCCCAATGAGAACTGAACTTATTTTATGCTAAATACCCAAATCACACCCTACATTTTAAACTATTAAATTACACAACAGTTTCCCAAAATACCTCTCAGCCCTTGGTGTCCGAAGAGGTCATCTAATCGCAACTAGGTGGTCCGAGTTAGACACAAAAGCGGTCAACCAATAGTAGCATTCTGGAAGGTAGATGATGCAAAATTGTGTAGTGATTTAGTTTTTGATAAAACTAAGATAATGTTTTTCTTCATCGTGATCAACTATAACTTTTTGATTTATCTCCTCGTAGATGATAAATGATCGTCAGGCGACAAACTATTAACAATTATTCAATAGCATTTTTGATTATTCGTATGAGATAAATTATATATTATTTGCCATTACTCCTCAGTACAACCATGTGAACCCTCTCAAGCAAGAGAGCTCAAAACGTGTACAACAAAACATAGGCCAAAGCCTTCTCCGATACAACTTGAGAGAGAGTTTTTTTGGAAGTTTTAAACCGGTTTTGGCAGCGTCTTAATCTCATCCGTTACGGTAGATAATTAACGGAGTGTTATTAAAGTTCGGTAGGGAGTGGTTCCATGGGGAATAGATCGCCGATCTCCCCGAAACAATCGTCTCCCTGCGACGTCGACGATCCCAACGCCAAATCCCACCGCGACGACGACGATGATCCCACCGCGAAACTCGGTTCCGGCATCCCGAAATCCCAGATTTCGTTGTACAGAGGCACGCCTCCAAACCACGGGAACTCCTCCGCGCATTCTGGAATCCATGTTCCGCCTTGCTTCCTGCCTTCTTCCGCCGCTTCTGTTTCCGCGTGGCAGGAGGAGAAAACCCGGAGGACGGAGGTTGGAGATGAGAGCGTGTGCGACTCGGAGCCGGACTCGTAGGTGGCGGACACGTGGGTGGGATTGTTTTCCCGAGCTGTGGCGGCAGCAGCGGCGGAGCGCCGGGAGGAGGATGGGGAAGACGACGACGAAGAGAAGTTGGTGGTGGCGCCGGGACCGCGTAGCTGGATAGCGGCGGCGTCGTAGACCAGGGCGGCTTCCTCGGCGGTGTCGAAGGTACCTAGCCACACGCGCACGCCTCTTGACGCGTCGCGGATCTCCGCTGCATACTTCCCCCACGGGCGCCGCCGCACGCCCCTGAACTTACTGCTCCTCACCGGCGTCGCCGCCACCTTGCCATTCCCACTCGGCGACGCCGCCTTCTTCCGCGGCCTGACGGCGGGCCTGGTCCGGTTCGGCGGCCTGCTCGCTTCGGAGCAAGGGACTAGTCCAATATCCCCCAGCAGTCGACATACCCCGCTGCGCCCAGGAAGGAAGCAGAGCTCCTCATCGTCGGTGGAGCAGTCGGTGACGTCTGGGTCGTTCCAAAAGATGCGCAAGGAGCGAGCTTTCGCCATGGCCAGTCAACCTCGGGGGTTATCTCCTCCCTTGCTCCCGTAAAGTAGGAACCTTGAAGCGATTTGACGCCGATCTCGTTTGCCCCCGCGAAGTAGGCGGCAGCGAGGCCAAACCTTTTTTCCAAAGACCAGAGCAACCGAGAGAGGGGGAGAACAGAGACAATAGTTCTCGCTAGAGAGAGAAGATAGAAGATGCTACGGATGCCTACTGAGCACCAGGACTGGCGGAGAGAGGTGCAGCGAGAGCAGAGCCGTAGCGCAACAGCCTTGTTGTGTGATCCTCTGCTACTAACGGCTGTCCATTTCCAGGCGAGGCCCAAAAATATATGTCCACAAAAGCAGAGCGAGAAAGACGAGGGAACAAATTGCACAAAGCCACCTCTTCCCTTTCCTGCAGTACGACGGGGGTCCGGGGAGCGTGTTCCAAGTTCGGCTCCAAGATCTGTTCCGACGTGTCCGGCCAAGACTGGCAGTGCGGTTGTTCGCTGTTTGGAACAGGGAAGCCTGATCTCCCAGCCGGACGCGTGGCGGGCAGGAAGCCCGGCGGCCGGGCCCGCCGGTCAGGAGGGGCCGACGCGGAGGTCCGGTGGATTCACGTGATTCACGTGACGGTGGGGCCGACGGAAGGAAGAAGCTGCTGCGCCACCGCGCCGCGGTTGGGGCGCCGAAATAAAGAATGCGGTCAAATCCTTGGGCACGGTGATGGGCAGCTCCACTGTAATTCAAAAAGCAAGATTCCGATCGGCTTTCACCGTGCACGACCTGTAAAAAAAGTGCGACGAGTCAGTGACTTCTGTGAGCTGTGCCGCAGGGAATCGTCCAAGGGGACTGCAAGGCTGCACTCGACAACTTTACGTGGTTTAAGTGGTGCAGGAAAGCTTATGCAAAGCTCCAGACATTTCTTTCTGATTCTTAGTGATCATTCATCTACAACAATAGCTAATTAAGTTCAACAGTTTGATGGATGGGTTTTTATCTTTCGATAAGAACTGTAATCAATCAGATTTTGCTATCTAGGCGACATGGTAGAGTGGCTACAAGTAGCCCTCGATGATCTATAGCTTGCCATAGCCGAGGAAGACGAAGGCAAATCGAAGTAGTATCTCCCCTTCATTGCTCTGTAGACACTGTGCAGACCTTCCTCTTCAAACTCCTGCACTGCCTGAGGCATCGGCGGCTCGTTGATGGACACTGAACCTTCCAACATCCTCACCACCTCCCCCATGGAAGGTCTCACCACTGCCTCTTCTTGGATGCACCAAAACGCCACGTGGAGGGCTCTCACCACCTCCTCTTCCTCCACGTTCCCCTTCAGCCTCCTGTCCACGGCATTGGTCGCCGTTCCATTCTCCATCTCCTGTAAAATTCAGCTCCAGGTTTCACTTCGAGCAAATGGCCGTCATAAAGCTTTTAGTGACCATACCTTGAAAGCCCATGCAGGGTAGAAGAACTCCTTCTCGTCCAAGGAAGAATCGAGGTTCCTTCGTCCTCCGACGATCTCCAGCAGCAGCATCCCGTAGCTGTAGACGTCGACCTTGACGGTGACCGGGCGGTTGCTGACCCACTCCGGCGCCAAGTAGCCCCTCGTGCCCCTCACCATGGTCACCACCTGCGAGTGCTGTCTGCTCATCAGCTTCGCCAGGCCGAAGTCCGAGACTTTGGGGCAGAAGTCCTCGTCCAGCAGAATGTTCTCCGGCTTGATGTCGCAGTGAATGATCCTGTTCCTGCACTGCTCGTGGAAGTAGGCGATCCCCTGAGCGATGGCCATCGCTATGTTAAAGCGAGTTCGCCAGTCCAAAACCCTGTCTTCCCCTGAATGAAAGATCCACTTGTCCAGTGATCCTCTACTCATGTATTCATACACTAACAGCCTAATCAAGTGAACAAAAGCATGCATGAACAAACCACACTTCTAGTTTAGTTCTTAGAGAAGTGATCAGCGCAGTGAAGGATCGGTCACCTGTGCTGTTGCTCTGAGCAGAATCCACAGAGGCTGACCAAGTTCATGTGATGCATCGAGCCGATGGTGGTGACCTCTGCTATGAACTCCCTTTCTCCTTGGGGCAGCAGCCTGTCTAGTTTCTTGACTGCCACCATCGTCCCGTCTCTCAGCGTTCCCTTGTACACGCTGCCAAATCCTCCTGGTCTCGCATCGAACAAGCACGATCGTTGAGAGAAAAATTGTGATTTGGCTTGATCGGGGTTGATGATTAACAAGGCAAGCTACCTGTTGCGATCAATTGGGAGAAGTTTGAGGTAGCGATCTGCAGTTGATGGTAGCTAAAGCACGCCGGAGCTCCCGGCAGCGAGACGCATCGCCGCATCACTTTCTGCTTCCGCTTCCTCCGGGCGATGTAGAACAGCAGCGCGCTCAGGAGCACGACCAGAGTGCCGAAGCAGATCAGCAACGGTAGCAGCACGCCGGCAGTTGCCGAGCCCGAACTCGATTCGCCCGTCGCCGACCCGTTTCCGGCGACGACCTTTACGTACAGTGTCGAGCTCGGGTCCTGCATCCCGCCGAACTCCACGCCGCGCAGCGTCCAGCACCACAAGTTCGCATTATCCGGCGAGGGCCCGTACACCGCCGCCACGCACTCGCAGTCGTAGGAGCAGTGCCGGGAGCACTCCGTGCCGTTGACGGCGCCGCTGTAATTCGCGATCGTGGACTTGCCGGAGAAGTAGTAATTGGTTTGCGGCATGGTTTGCATCTTGATCTGGCCGCCGTTTCTCCCGCTGCAGTTCACCGGCTTCAGCGGCGTGCAGCTGAAGGTGTTGTTGCTGGAGTCTAGGTTGCAGATGCCACTGCCACAAATTCCGGCGGCCGCGCATGGGTTCGACACGGCGGTCCACTCCACCGTCCACTTCTTGCTCGCTTCCAAGCGGTAGAGCCGCAGATTCCCGTCGTTTCCCAGCGTGATCCTGCGCAGAAACGTGGACTGCGTGTCGTTCTTGTGGATATACATCGTGCCAGCGGAGGAAGCGCCGTAGCTGACGCCGAAGTTCCCGAACGAGTCCAAGACAGCGACGACCTCGCCGGTGGCGTTCGAGATCTCTGGGCTCGACCAGTAGGAGTAGTTGGAGTTGGACGTCGGCGACACGTAGGCAAGGGCAAGGCTGAGGGAAGTCCTCTGCTGCTGCATTTGGAGGGCATAGTGGCCGGACGAGGACGTGGCAGAGGTGAGCGCGAGGTCCACCGTCAGTCGTTGGTCGGGGAGGAGAGTGTCAGAGGGGTAGGAGAAGCTGTGCCACACGGCGGTGGCCGTCCGGGCTGTGGTGTTCCCCCCGCCACCTCCTCCGGCGTATAGTACGAAGTCGCCGGAGTCTGACATTACGCCGAAGCTGGGATTCAAGTGAGAAGTGTTGGAGGTCCACAGAACCGAGTTACCGCCTCTGAGCACGAGTTCGCCGGAGTTTTCCAGCCGCACCACCGCGTCTCTGCCCACCGGGAAACCTCTGCATCCATTTAGAACAGCAAGAAAGATCAAAAACTAAGAATCGGAGACGCAAGATTAAAACAAGAAATCCACCTATTCGGCGACCAAACAATGGTTGGAAGATCAGGAAGGCCGTAATACCAAATCGCCAGCAGAAATTGATCGCGAACGCCTGCTGAATTCTGCGCGAACCCAAACGCGAAGATCTCATTCTCGGAAACCCACGATTCATTGCCGCCGGCGGAAAGCTCCGAACCGACCGGTATGCGATCTTCCAAACAACGAACTCTTACTCCAGAAAGAAACAAGAAGAGCAACGCAAGGGAAGAGAACAGAGGCGCCATTGCCCATGCAGCGAGAGCACAGAATGATCGCGCTTTAAATTGGATTGGGATTGCGATCTCCATTAGGCCACCAACCAAGTTCTTCATTTTCAATTGTGTTGAAATGGATGAACTGGTCGGCCGAGTGATCGTGAAAGATGATCCATGTGTCCGAAACTGGATAGGACAGGTAATTAAGCATCGATAAGGTTGGAAATAAGGCTGATGATTGATCAGGTCGGTGTTCTACTAACCAAT
>JBBMKF010346334.1:0-14880 GCA_037834155.1 Curcuma caesia
CCCCCCCCCCCCCCCCCCCCCCCCCCCCCCTCCCCCCCCCCCCCCCCCCCCCCCCCCCCCCCCCCCCCCCCCCCCCCTCAGTGGTAGTGTAAATAACAATTGACTTGCAAATAAAAACTTCTACACTTACTAATATTTTTGTAAGGTCATACAAACACAATTATATAGCAGGTTCGAAATAGAAGGTGATGTAATAGGGGTTCAAAACCCTCATTCTTATTCTATGATTTTTGATTTGTTGGTGAATGAAATTTTCTCCTTTTAATTTTTTTTTTGAGGTTGAGAAACCTTTTACAATCTTCTTTACAAGATGAACAAATGAGAGGTAGATAATTAAGGCTAAGATCACACAAGAGAGAGCTTAAGATATTTGAACAATAAACATAAAATGACAACCTTGAATCGCTCGCCATGGTCCTCCTTTTATAACCTTCTCACATCTTTAGCTTCACTTATTTCTCTGTTGTTTTGTTACCGATCATATGATTGGATCCACCATCTATATATCAGTTGACTAATTTTCTGATTGTAAGAGTCTACCTATGACTACTTTTGTCAACTAAATCCTTCTTTTGTTGATTACTTTCCTATAACTCTTAGCTCATTCAATCATTGTTGTTCATCTTGTTAGATCAAAGACTGTCTTCAACTTTTCGAATGAGCCAACAGTCCATTGGATTATGCCATCAGTCCATTGAATTTAATCCAGTCTCAACTCAGTTACAAAAAAATATTTTATTTATTGGTTGAATAATTTGAGTTGATAATTAGCTTCCTTCAGTTGATGGGATCGTCGATTGTGACCATCCTAGTGGTTGAGTATTGATTTAAGTTGAGAACTACCCTCTCGTAAGTACAAGCCTCTTAACTCACTTAAGAGTTTACCTTTTTTTAGCTTCTCTTCACCCATGAGTCCATCTCTTATGAGATTATTCATCCCTCGGATGTACCGAGCCTTTAACTCGCTCCATGTGCCATCCTTTATTCTTTACCTACATAGTTCATATTTGGCTGAGCCTCCATCTTGATGCTCCTTGTCTTGTGAATTTCAACTAAGCTTTTTCATGACTCCATATACATATTAGATACAAAAACAATCCTAACTTAAATCCTTTGCTCAAACATCAATCATCAAGGTAAGCCTGACCATGAAGGACACAATTCTACTAACAATCTTTTGATTTTTGGTGACTGATAATACACTGAAGTAAAGCTACAAATAAAATTGGAACTTAAATCAACCTCCCCTTGCACCTAAGCTCCTCCAAGAGCTAGGAATTTTCTAAGGGGATAACAAAGTTTCTAACTTAAATCTTTTCTCTTTGACACATAAAATACAATTTCAAATGAAATTCATCATTAAGTTCTATTCGTAATCCTTTCTAAACAAATCTAAATGGAATACACAAGTTAACTTCAAAATAAGCCTAAACATTTTATTATTCAACTTGTTGTATAGATTACGTTGACTACCCACTTGGTCCTAGATGACTGATCGCAGAGCCAATCAACTAGTTAACCTACGTAGTCAACTATTCTCCAAATTACACCATTGTGCCAAATTCAAAAATATCATTGTAAATGCCCAAACCTCAAATTATGACAATGTGTAAATAGTTTTTTTTTAAGTGAATGCACTAAAGAAAAATATTTTTCATGAAAATTCATCATAATTTTCAAATTTGATGCAAACATGAAAATTAGAAAAAGTTTCAATAAAATGTCAAGTTTCATGCCTTTGTTTTGAAATCTAAATTTTGCAAATGATAACCCTATTTTAAAACTATGATCTTTGAGCCAAATATACATTGACCTTTCTAATAGTTTGTCGATGATTACTATCTTGATACTTATGATTCATCTAAATTGCATCATATATCGTGAACTAATAATATCATCTCACTCAACATCTATGCTCCTCAATACAAATCTGAGATGCAATCCTACATTGTGTATGAGATGTAAAAAAGGTATTCCCAACTATGCTATTTTCTTCGTATATTAAATTGCACTCCATATGGTTTCCCCCCTAAGATACTCTAAGTAATAGTAAATGATTTGGGTACCCAAAATTGGTTAGGCCTAACCAGATTTAGTAAGTACTCCTTAGGAATTCATTTTCTATATATCTTCTTTGTCTTAAAATTGCCCCTTAACAATTAGAGAATGATATGCTTTTTCATTTTTGGTTTCTTTGTATCCTAGGCCATTCTTGCTAAAATTTTCCCTTTGGCTCCTTATGATCAAGAATTTAGAGCAAAAAGATATAGTAAGCTTTTCTAGGGTTAACTTTGAAATATTTATTTGTTCCTTTAATCCCTTGTTCTCTACTTCTGAATCAAATAATTTATTACTAAGAGTAGTCTTCTAATTTTTGTTCTAAAATTCCTGTAAGATTCTTAAGATGTACATTTTTTCTCTTAGCTTTACATAATGATCTAGTTAAGTTAGAAACCATATGTAATAACTTATTAAGGGATAGATTCTTTACCTCACTGAATAATTTGAGCTACCTTCTTCTTCCTTAGATGTTGAGATTACTCCATCGTTGATAGTGAAGGCTAGGGAAGTCCTCTTCTTGACTTCTGTTTCGTCCTCCGATGAGGTATCATACCAAGTGGCTCTTAGGACCTTCTTTTCTTCAACCCTTGGCTTCTTTTTTCCTTCTTTTCTTCAACTTTGGGCATTGATCTCTTATATGCCTTTCCCCTTGGCAATTGAAGCATCTAACCTTTCCTCTTGTTTTTCTTTTTTCTTAACATCTTCCGCACATTGCTTCTGCTAAGATTTAAATTTCAATAGCCTCCTTACCTATTTATCTGACTATGATAGGCCTCTTCATCGCTACCCACTGAGGTTGAGGCTTTTAATGATGACTCCAATAGAATAGGGCTTTTCTTTTTCTTTTCCTTCCCCTTCTTGCTTGTTACAAGAGCTAATCCCCTTGTTCTAGGGATTTCTTCTCCTACCGTTCGTGTTCCTGCAATTCTGGACATGTAGAACTCCATTGTAGAAAACAAACCTTCTAGTGTACTTACCTCAAAGTTCTATCATGTCAAATGTGTTTATCATGGAATCCATTGAGGTGTTCTTGGCAAAACGAACATTGCATTTCGTAACATGTCCCGGTTTGATATTGTTTCTCTGATACTAGTTAAGCAATTGTTGAACTCCTTAAATCTTGCATGTAGCTTGGCCACTGTTTCTCCTTCTTGTATGACGGTATTGATTTGGGCTCAAGAGATCGTGTTTGACCAACTTTGCCTCTGTTGTCCTTTCATGCAATTCCCCAAGCATCTCCTAAAACTCCTTGATGGAATTGTAAGCTCCAATTTGATTGATCTTAGGTGTGGAAGCACACTAAGCAAGTGATGTTCGACTTTAATTTGTCATGTACTCATCCCTTTGGTTCTTCATCTATCAACTTCATCCATAATCTTTCCATCGATATCCCTAGGCATTTCAAAACAATTTTACATAATAAGAGATATCAAAGTCGATTTTGAAAAATACCTTCGTTCGACATTTCACATAGAAAATTCTCCCTTGAACTTTGGTAGATGAATGTTTGATTCGGGTAATACTTCGTTGCTCTCTTATAGTTAGTCCTTAAATAAGATCCTTGCTTCGATACCACTTGTTAGACGATGTCAGAATGGCTAGACGAGTGAATAACAATTAACAGTTACTCTTGCTAACTTTAGCAAGGTTATACATGTAGTGGAAATAAGAACATAAAGCAAATCAATGCATACCAACATTAGGAAGATGATAAAATGTGATTTGGAACCCTCGTTCATACTCCACGACTTATAATTTGTTAATTTTCAATCGTTGAGCCTTTTCGACGTTGACCGAGCAACTGCATTCCACTCATTAGTTTTTAGTCGTTGAGCCTTTTCAACATTGACATAATCCTCGGCCTATTTGAGAAGTTTGTCATAATCAGAGGGAGGCATTTTCACTAGGGATTAGAAGAGCTCCTTCCCTTAAGGCCTTGAGAGAAGATATTGGTCAATACCTCGAGAATAGTAGAAGGTACCTCTGGTGTTATCCGGGTGAAACATTGGATATTCTTGAAGTGACTCAGACCTATGTTATTTTAAGTTAAATTAGTTGGTACTTCTTGTTGCTTGCAAAATAGTGTAGGAACACTGATTTGAAGTTCTCAAAGGATTATACAGTGTCAGTGTTGGTTTTAGCAGATTGAACAATTGTTGAGCTAACGCTCTTAGAGTCATCGAGAAAACTTAGCTCTGTTTGGGTATTGAAGCTGGAGGATAACATTCTCGAATTGACACATGGTCGTTGGGATTGAGGAATCATTGTACACCCCTCGACGACTAGAGCCTCGGGGGTGGGGGGGGGGGGAGGATTTGGAGTGGTGCTCCTTCGAAAAATATCCACCATCGTGGCAATTATTTGGGTCAACTCACATAATAACATGGTGGAAATCAATTGCCGACGTGGATTCTGAGGTGCTAGAGATGAGACAGGGATTTGCTGGCGAGATGGATGCCGAGGTGGCGATGTTATTTGATTCGCACCTCATTGTCTGACTTGGCTAGTGTGGCTCAACCTACACACATCATAGCGAATGTTAAAGGGCATCGGAGTTGTCTAGTAAAGCCCTGTTGATGTGGAAACAAAAGTAAAATAGAAATTGAGAGAAGGAAAGATTTTAGACCCCTCCCCCCCCCCCCCCCCACTTGAGTATGTATAGGGACGAGAGGAAATAAAACCCTGCGGATACCGTGACCATGATCTTCAAGGAAAAGAGGAGCTGCGTTGATCATTTTAGCCGTTTCTACTGCTAATCCTGATTTAGTTATCATTTAATTTTGGTGGCATTAATCGTTTAGCTGAGAGATGGCGATCATTCATGGAGGGGCCTTTACTAAGAGCATGGGCCATGTCCGCATGGGCCCGTTAATGAATAGAGAATTTACGCAATCAAAGTAGAGAGGGAGCTTGGGAGATCAAGCTGGATGGAGAGCTTAGGGGTCGAGATCTAAGTGTGGAGCTGAGATGAGCTTGTCCTTAGCATAACTAGAGGCTTCCATAGGCATGACCTGCTAACCTGTAATGGAATCGATATCCCAGGGTATCATTCATGTTTACATATGTTAATGGAATATCCACAACAATGAGATTGGGGTCTCTTTCATATGGATTGCAATAATTTGATATTGTAAAACTTGGGGAATATAGATCAAGTTTGTTATAATAGTAAAAATAAAAATGACAAGGTTATAGGGGAAAAAAATAAAAATTTAGCTTTGAAGCTATTTATTGTGATTTTATTTTTTATTTGCATATGGATGTGCCTCACCCTGGGTATGGCAGAATTGTATGCTTCATGCTCCACCACATCACGATCTCAGTTGTCCAATCAATAGTTGAATCTCCTCCACTATTGAAAGCTCAAAAACCATCCTATGTTAGTCTCATGCAAGGGTCTTGTACGTTGCCTTTTCATGCTACTAGTATGCAATGATGCGAATGTGTCTTCAACTTTGAGCTAAGTTAATTCTGCTATTGGTAAAAAGTCCCTGCTTGCTTTATGGTCAAACCATTGAGTTCCCAAGTTAATAATCTACACAATTCTCAACAGTTTAGATATGATCAGTAAATAAGTTTTAGATCTTGTTCTTCTGTTTTAGGTCATAATTAGTGAATACATTTTTGTTGCTGATACATCTAGCATAGTCCAGCCATTTCTTTTCTTTTGGTTTTTGAATTAACTTAAATATTCACCATTAATTATGCAAAAGGTCAACAAATCCAGTGTACAATGTAGAATATTTTGTCATTTTACCTTTTTCCTCTTAGATATAAAAAATTTTATTGATTGCTTTGTTGCAGAACCTTTCTTTTTGAGATTATCATAAAGTCTAGCATTATCTTGTTACAGATTCTCCGACTTGCTCGAGAACTTGGAGATTTCCTACTTGTAGGAATTCATACAGATCAAACAATCAGGTTAGTTGCAACCTCATAAGGATTTTAGCAGAGTTTTTTTGTGTATTGTTGTGCAACTTTCTCAAAGAAGTGACCATTTACATTTCATTCACAGTGCAACTCGAGGACCCCATCGTCCGATAATGAATCTCCATGAGAGGAGCTTGAGTGTTTTGGCCTGTCGTTATGTTGATGAAGTGATAATTGGTGCCCCTTGGGAAGTTTCAAAAGATATGGTCGGTAACTCTCATAGTTTCCCTTTTTGTGATCTTTGGTTGTTGGAATAGGTTTCAACAAAAATTCATATTCTTAATCAAAAGCCTTTTGGTTGGTTGTCCTAACAAGATGATTTACTATTTTATCATATCTTCTTCTGCAAGTAGAGATGATTTACTATTTTATCATCTCAATAATTATTGGCAGATAGATATAAACATGTATTGTTATGAATAATCATATTTCTTGTATAACTCTTTAAAAATGTAATAATTGGAGCAATTGTGTTTTTGTGATTTGGTTTAATAGTCAGCTTGCTTTGTTCTTGTTGGAATTCCAATTAAGGTATGTTGGCACGATCAATGGTTCTCTAATTCAAAAGCTTTATGAATAGCTTCTTCTTCTTGATCAATTTTTTATCCAATTTTTATCTGGATCTCCACTATAATGAATCAAGATCCTATTAGTGATGATGAGGACCAATATCTTGTAAGATTTGATAAATTATTGTTAGATCTATAGATAACTTCCTCTGCTGATTCGACATCTTGATAGAACCTTTTTCTTTGAATTTCAACGTTTGGTCTGAGAAGGGCTGATGCATATGACAAACTTTGATATTAAATATGCCATAATTTTTCTCCTTTCATTTAATTTTTATTAGCATTTTTCTGCACTAGACAAGGTTTCTCATATCAACTGCTAGATTAAGCTGACAATTCTTCTTTGGTATACCTACAGATTACCACCTTTAATATCTCTTTGGTGGTTCATGGAACTATAGCTGAAAATATGGATTTCCTGAAGGTACCTTGATATTCTCATACAAAATAATACTATAAGAATGTGAATCTACTCACATCATTGCTCTACAACTCTAGGAAAATTCAAATCCATATTCTGTTCCCATGGCTATGGGAATCTACAAGCAACTACAAAGTCCTTTAGATATCACAACTAGTACAATCATCAAGAGAATTGTTTCTAACCATGAAGCATATCAGGTATGTTCAAATAGGCTATGAGATTATCATATTTAAAAGGATCTATTTTTGTTTGTTGTTATCCGATATCAACTTATTTATGACTAGATTCTAAAGCTTCATCTACTACTATCTTTGAATTTTTTAATTGAAATGTCGATCAACTGGACATTGACTCATTGCTACTTCATCAGATAATCTATAGCATAGTGATAAAACACACCCTAGGAAATTTTTACTACAATCACCAATACTGCTTACAAAGTATTACGGGTGCAAACTACCATTTGCATATAATAGATGCAGTGTTCAGAACATAGTAGCCAGTACTTAAAATGTCATAGTGAATAAAATGACTAACATACTTATATTAAAATGTTTTAATCAAAGCATCCAATTCATATTTTCATATGAATAAATGTCATCATACAATGCAAAGCGTGAAATACAACAATTAAGATTAATCAATAATGTAAAATAAGATAGAAATGTAAACATAATGCATATAATTAATGGATAGAGTATTTATCACTTGCAAACTAATGTTTAAAATAATACTTACTAGTTACAAGCTATTTAATAGGGTATTTATTAAATTAGGTAACTTAAGAGTTTTAAGTCAATTTGGTAGTCTAAATTGGCTTAAATGAACGAAATAAGATTTTGTTTTAACTGAACATGTAGACTGAAATCACATGCCATCCATTATATAGTCTTCTGAAAAATTTACCAATTAGCCATTTTTTAAGACAATGACTTCTATTTATAATCAGGCATGGAAGACTAGACATTTTGTGCTGTATTTTTGCCTCTTAAAATGCAATTTATCGTATAATGTATTTCTACTTGCACCAATTGCTTTTGAAGGGTTATAGTGTTCTTCCTGGCAGCATCTGATCCAATGCTACAAATTATCATGCATATGTGGGTTATATCATTGTCCGTTCTTAAGACGCTTGTAATTCCACAAGTCTTTCCTGCTTTTGCCTAGCTGGTCGCTGATACTTGTAATTATTATTCATGGTTTTGTGCCATTGATGATCACGCTACTAATCTGTTTGGTTGGCTGTTTGCAGTATTCTGATAGTTGCTATTGTTTAGCCTTAAGTAGAAAAATGAATGATTGGTTAATGATTTGATAAACCATCTCTCTCACAACTATTTTGGTGAATGCATTTCTCTTATAGGTTTAGGTCATTACTTGTTGCCTCTAATTGAATTACTCCAACATAATGGTTTAGTGAATTTATGATGCCATGCTAAGCGATAGTATTTTCACTTTGTACAGAAACGAAACGAGAAAAAAGAAGCGAGTGAAAGGAGGTATTACGAGAACAAAAGGTATGTCAATGCTGACTGACACCAACAGATTTGACTAGGAATTATTACTTCTAGAAATCCTCACATTTCTAACGCCTGCTGAGGCAGTGATTGCAATATCGGGCAAGTTCAGCTCGAGTTTTGTTTGGTCTATAATTTCGCAGCTCATTATGCAGCAACATATATATGCCACTTTACAGGGTGTAAAGTTGCAAGTTGTCACTAGCCTGGGGCAACAATCTACCAATATATTGTTAGTTTGACTTGCTTAAATGTCTTCTTTCCATTAGAAATTGTATCTTGCCTGTTCCAGCCCGAGTTGTTTTTCCTTTGCACGGGATTTTGTTTGGATATCTTCTGCCATTCCAGTTCTGTAACTGAGCGTTAAAATGAAAAATTGTATACGTGATATGTCAGACTAAGAACAACGCTTCAAGGGCTAAACTGGAATGTGATCTGATAATTCTGAACTTCACGTCAGTTTACTGCATCGCATGCTTATGCTCTGTGTGTTCCTGTTAATGTCCTTTAAACTAGTATCAAACGTCAATTTCAAATTTGTTCGTCTTTCCCTTCATAAACCAACCCAAATAACGATTACCGTAGCATCATACCTAATGACTCAAAGATGTGATCACCGTTTATGCGACTAAGTGGGGACGGTGCATATAATTAAATTGGATGGATAAACAAAAATAATTATACATCCTAAGGAAAATTCTCCGCATATCCTAAGGTGGGGATATAGTGATCAATGGTACTTCTGTTGAGCGTGAAGTCGTCGTCGTGTGTAATTGTACATATGCTCAGGAAAATCTCTGACATATATGCCTAATCTATTTTTGTTTATAAGTAAAAATGTGTTATATCCAAGAAAAGGAACAATCGGGACTGAGCAAGCCTAATCAAGTTCATATACCAACATCAATTATTCCACATAGCTAATGAAGCCTAACCTCTACGTACATACTCGACCACTCGTCTGAATGAAGCAAGCGGAGAGATAATGCTGGCGGCATGAGTAGTAGCACCTTCAATTTCTGTTGAATTTTTATATGTATAATTTAAAATTTTAATTTCATAAATTATAACAGATGAAGTGTAATAAATAATGTCATCATTAACTATGTAAAAACCTATCTAAGGAAACACATTCAAATATAATAGTAAATAAGACATAAACACATACATTCAATCTTATACCTTTTGAATGATGTGGAATTAAAATGATATCAACTAGCAACCTTAAGCAAGGTTGGCTTTACTCATATCTATGCCGAGATCTCCTCGAGACGACTTCTTTAAGTCACATGTCGTGTCCGCTTTGATACTAGTTAAAAGAGGAGATAAGCGATCTGAGAGAGGACCTAAAGTCCGATTCCATATCCGACGACTTAAAGTAACCCGACAATACAAATCGGATTAAATGGAAGGGGTCACACCATAGTTTGAAGGTCGTATGATTCGCTGTCAAGAAGAGGCAGCGAACTTATATGGCATGGTTGTTCTAGCGGCAATAATTGCCCCAAAATAAAAATCAAAATAAAAGAAGAAGTGATCCCTTTCGGTGGAGAAACAACTATTGCTTCTCCTCGTGTTCCTTGCTTCCACCGCCGATTGTAACTTCCTTTGACTCCGAGATGGTCGGCCCTTGAGAGGAACTGATCTTAGGGAAGATTTTATAGCCAGTTGTGAGCTTGGAAGGGACCTTTGACTGGCAGAAATAAGCACCTAATCAAAGTGGGCGGCACACAAAGAAGCCTCCTTGTGTTGGCGGCAACAAAGAGAAGAAGAGGAGGTTTGGGTGATTGATTTAAAATCTAACAATTAGATTTGTAATCTATGTTAATAACTTTTTGTAAGAGTTATATTTAAAGATGTTTAATAGATAAATTTTATTAAAAAAATTAATAGAATCGGTTAAACCAAACTTCAATTTTTTAGCCTCATGTTTGGTTCAAACTAAATCGGATTGATTCAAAACTAAATCACCTTTAATTAAATTCAAACCAATTTAGTTTATAATTAAAAAAGAGGGCCCACTTTATTTTAAAGATATGGTCCAATCATGCTTCCTTTTCAGTAAAATATATTTCATATTTGTTCTTCATCTTGTCCAACTAGACTCATTCTCTCTTGATCCGAGAATCTAATTTTCAAACTAGTTTTATGTCTCTTGGAGAAAACTCAGTGCATGTGACCTTATAGGTTCCCGATTTATGTTGGTTGTCCATAATTAACCATTAATTATGGATTGATCATGAGTGACACCTGGTAGTACATCATAACTCCCAATTAACTAGAAAATATAATTGATTCCAAAATCACTTCTGAACCCTTCAGCAACTATAGTTGTTTATGCATCTGTTCCTTTCACGAATCTTATACTTGTTGGTGCAAGGAGCACTAGTATGCCCTCAGAATTTTGATGTTTGATAATATACCTAGGTCTGATCAATTTGTTCAAGGGTTGATCCAAAAAGGACTTGATGTTTGGATGCGAGTGAAGTTTAGTTAGATTAAGATTGACCAGAAGACTAATAAGAAGTTAGTCAGTTAAACTGGATAAAGAGAAGTCCTAATTGAGGCTAGGTAGGGAAAGTCCTAGTTGTTAGATTTGAGGGGTGTCCTAAGAAAATTACCTTACGATTATATTATTTATTGGATAAATAGCAATTCACTATTTGAGTGCATATTTTTTATGTGTTTGATTGGATCTTAAACTCATTTACAGAATGCCCGCAATATGATTCATAACATGAGAGAATTTGTGATTGGATCACAACTAGTGAGCATCTCTACATATGCAATTATGAATGTATTAAAATTATCCCTAGTCGAGAAATTGATGAGCATGGACGTCATCAATTCTATCGAGACTAACATATTTAAACTCCTTGGTTAGCCAAGCAGCTGATCTCATTGGCTGAAGATATTAGATGTTGAGAGTTAAATATGGATGCTGGTTAAAGGTAATCAGTTCATTGGAGTGACCTGCCTTGAGACTTCATATGGTTCTATATATATTTCAATGAGAATTTCAGTGCAGCTTACGTATGAGTTTTCTTTGACTTGTGGTATTCAAGTCACCTTGGTCATGGAGGCTTATACTTTGACATCTTAAGCAAACATCTCTGAGGAGGTGTGGGCCCAGGATGATTGGGTATAAGTCGAAGTTCTCAAAAGTGTTTGAATAACCAATAGAAGATTCACTGCTCCTTGGAAAAGGAGATGTATACCCTGCGACTTTTTGTCAAGATTGTTACTAAAAGTCTTTAACCAAAGCTGTTAAATTTGAGAGGTGTCCTAAGGCAATTGCCTTATGATTATACTATTTATTGGATAAATAGAAATTCACTATTTGAGTGTGCATTCCATATGTATTTGATTGGATCTTAAACTCAAATACTGAATATTCGCAATACGATTCATAGCGTAAGAAAATTTGTGATTGGATCACAACTAGTGAGCATCTCTACACGTGTAATTATGAACGTATTAGAATTATCCGTAGTCAAGGAATTGATGAGCACGAACGTCATCGATTTTGTCGAGACTAGCACGTTTTAAACTCCTTGGTTAGCCAAGCAGCTAATTTCACTACTGTCGACATTAGATGTTGAGAGTTAAACGTGGATGCTGATTAAAGGTAACCAGTTCATTGGAGTGACCTATTTTGAGACTTCATATGGTTCGATATATATGTCAATGAAGATCTCAGTGCAGCTTAAGTGCGAGTTTCCTTTGACTTGCGGTATTCAAATCACCTTAGTCGTGGAAGCTTATACTTTGACATCTTAAGCAAGCATCTCCAAGGAGATGTGGATCCGAGATGATTGGGTATAAGTTGAAGTGCACGAAGGTGTTTGAATAGCCCATAGAGGATTCACCGCTCCTTGGAAAAGGAGAGGTATACCTTGCGGTTGCTTGTCAGGATTGTTATTAAAAGTCTTTGATCAAAGTATTACATGTCAAGAGTATGGTACTCTTGGACGTAAGTATAAGTAACTTGAATCCACAGGACAAGAAAGCAGCTTGGGCTAGGTGTGACATAGTCAGCCTAGTGGGAACCGACATATAGACCATGTCCAGAACTAAGCAGGTATAAGACGGTGAAAGGAACGAGATACAATTCAGTATAACTGCTGAAGGGTTTAGAAACTGTTCTAGAATTAATCGTTGATTTTCTGGTCAATTGTAGCTTATGATATACTACTAGGTGTCACTTATGATCATTTCGTAATTAATGGTTAATTATAGACGACCAACATAACCGGGAACTTATTGGGTCACACGCACAACAAGTTCTCCGAAGGACTTAAAACGAGTTTAAGAATTGGATTCTCAAAACGAGAGAAATAAAGTCTGGTTGGACTAGACAAAGGACAATATGATGAAATTCATCTTACAAAGATGAAATAAATGAAATTGATTTCGTTCAAATCAGAGTTTGTTGGTTAGTGAACCAAATGTTTCAATTTTGAACCGAATTGAATCAACTTGGTTTGGTTCATGATAGAAAAGGTTTTGGCAAAACGGAAGAGATGAATAGATTCGACTTGTGAAGATGAATCAAATAAAACTGGTTTAGGTCAAATTGAAATTCGTTTAGTTAGTGAACCGAGCGAACCAAGTTTGAACTTGGTTTGCTACAATAAAGTGGTTCGATTTAGCTTGTTTCATCCGGTTTAGTTGATTTGGTTTAAATCTTGATTAGCCCTAAAACTAATTGCTTAAAAGGGTTATTGTGGCTTCTCCCAACACTCTGGCTCGCGCGATACAAACAGGGTCTACCCTGTTCTTCTTCTTCTCGTGAGGGAGCGCGACGCCAAGGAGGAACCCTAGACGGTGGATTCGACGAAGAGAGCTTCAGCCGCATGTCTCCTGTTCATCTCCAACCTATGCACGCGCCAACCCTAAATCGCGATGTTCTTCCCGTGACCACGATAGCCTGCCATGAGCAAGGTCTTCCAGACGCCTTCTCTCCTAGCCGCGCTCCTTGGCTTGCCGGCTACACAAAGGAGAGGATTGACAGCATGGGAGTTGAGGAGATTCCAGCACAGAAACAGAGGAGGCAAGCATTGTTCTTCTTCCCCTTGGTGATGCATCGCTGTCGTCCACTCTTCGCCTGCCGCGCCCTTCTGGTTCTGCTCGTAGGTCGCCAGAGAAGCGCAAGGAGACTGACCACGGCGCGATGAGGAGCCCTAAGCCGCGATTATTCCTCGCTGCTTGCTGCGATCCCGACGCCCCACTGTGCCGCTCTTGGATCATCTCGCAGGCCGCCGGAGGAACAGAGAGGGATCTTTGATTTTTGTGTTGCCGTTGGAGAACACAAGGCTGCTTCCCTTCTTCCTGTTGTTGATATATGATTTTGTGTTGCCATTGGAGAACACAAGTAGATGCCTCCCTTCTTCCTTCCCATGAGCAAAAGGCAGCAAAGAAGTGCTGTTTGATTGCCAATGGATGAAAACCAATGTTCTATTTTGTGTTGCAAGAAAGGGAGTGTTAAGGTTGACTATTTGTATTAAGATTTTACTGTATTGTTGTTCAATAGTTGGAAATTATTTCTAATTATTGAATAGGTTTTTGATCAATAAAATCTCGATCATTAGATGATTGTTTGTCAATCTTTTCAGAAGTTTATGAATCTTCCGGAGAATTTACCATCAACGTCGGAAAGGTTCTGATTGATTTGTCCTAAATCGGCGGTCAATAATTGACCACTGAGATTACATCGTGAATACGATTCTCGATGATAGTTAGATAGTCCTGGAACAATCACGATAAACGTTGTTGCGTGATTTTTGGAATAAGACTTCTCTCAATTTGATCGTCATCGATCATTGACTAGTACCGAAGACGATGACATGACTCGTGACTTTCAAAGATGTCCAGATGGGAGCTTGGCATGGATCACCAAAAGAGGTGGAACTCCGACGAGGACCGCTCGTTTGATTCAACACCGTTCAAACATCATCCACGAGGTACGATTTAGAATGATTTATTATTCAGAAAATTTTAATTTCTTACCATGCCTTGTACTTATTATTTCCTGTTTATGCATGTGTATGTTGTTTAATAATTAGCTGTAATTATTTCTGTATATTTTCGCTGCGAACGTTTACAAAACGTGAGAACACGCGTATTACACCGGGATGATCCCAATAGTGGTATCAGAGCCAGATCGTGCAAGACCTACGCGTAAAATTGTTTACGTGTAGTAGTTAGTCATAAATTTAATTTAGGAAATTTTAGATATAATTTCAAATTTCAAATTATAGAAATTTTCTAATAGGTTAGGAAATTTCGTATTAGGAAATTTGTTTTCTAATTAATTAGATTTTCTTAATTAAAATTTTATTTCCTAAAATAGAGAAATTTTATTATTTAATTTAGAATT
>JBBMKF010346442.1:0-14879 GCA_037834155.1 Curcuma caesia
AAATCTGAAGCTCGGTAAGAACACAATGTCAAAACAGAATCTAATAAAAAACACTCAATCTGAAGTTGTTACGAAGCTAAGCATTATGATGCCAACTGATTCAAAACAAGAAACATTCAATCTGAACACAATGTTTTTTTTTAAATTTTTTTTAATGATTTACATAATTTAGAACTTTTTTTTAATCCTTTTAAATTAAAATATATAGGAAATGATATAATAGATATTTTTAGTAAATGGTGTAGGTTTGCTTCACTTTGAACCATCAGCTTATTTATCTAGATCGGTGAAGTAAACGCGTCTTTGACGGATCCGACCCGATAAGACGCCTGCGAGGCGGTCGACGGCTCCAAAAAGGCGTGAGGGAGGAGTCGAGCAGCAGCAGCTGCAGCAAGAGGAGAAAAATTTGCAGTGGGATAGGAGATGCGGCCGAACATAGTCTCGGAGGTACCAGATCTTCCTCTTCTTCCCCCTTGTTCGGTCAATTGCTCGCCTAATTTCCGATGGATTAGCGTTAATTTTATTAGGTAGCTTCTCCCTTGACGATGTGAGGAGCTTTGATCTGATTTTTCCTGCCCATTTGGATTCCTCAGAGCTAGTTCTCTTATAATTTGAGTTTTCCGCTGATGAATCGTGGATTTGTTACTTGATCTCTTTTATTTTCATTTGAAGACTGGAAATTGAGTAGATATGAGTGCCTGGATTATTAGGGTTTTTCCTGAGCGGATGCTAATATAGTCTAGGATTTTTAGCGATGTTATGTAAAATGCGAAGAACTTGGGGATAGGCTGCTTTGAACTGGACTGAAGGCTGCCATTTTTACACAAATTTATGATGTTTAAGTAGACAACTTCTGATATTTGAGATGAACGTAGATTCCTAGCTTGATTTGCGTTTGTATAATCTTGCTGCTAGAGATATTTCGAGTCTCTCAAATTTCCTTTTCTTCATGAGACTGATATTTATGATGCCTAGTAAAAGGTTTGTGCTTGCTAACACGATGGTCGCTATGCTGCTCTTAGTATGTTGTTAACTGTAAATAATGCTATTTTGAAGACTTTGAGAGCTGTCCATATTTTGAGGGGTGGGTGGCTTGGGTGGGGTAGGGGGTGGGTGGTTGGGTGGGTGGGGCTTTGGATGGAGGGTTACCTCCAAATCATATCGTTTGTGATGATTTTGCTATGCTACTGTTATGGTATAAACAAAATATTATAGCAAAATAAAGAAAAAAAAACCCTAAGGAGTTTCAATTGCAAGAAATGTATGTTTTAATGTTTTCAAAACTGTTAGTTGCTTCGGTAGGCCAAGCTACACAAGATGCTAGGCGGTTGCATGACCAAAGGAAAAGATTTTTAACTTACAGAAATTTCTAAGGAGAAATGTGAGAGTAAATATAATCATTGACCAATAGCTTTAAGCAAAATCGATTCTATTTCTATGCCGATTTTTAATTAAAGTTATCCATCATTTCATATGAAAAAAATCATTACCATGAAATTCTTGATAAAGCAAAAATTGCACTTAACTGTTTAACGTTATGCTTGTTTTTAACCAACTTTATTTGAAATATGCAAGGCACGCAATGACTAATTTGCATTGTTCAAGGTAAAAACCATTTAGGTTTGTATGTTAATTGTCAGAATTCATGTGATCCAATAGGTGATAGCCATACCTCATAGGAAAGATATGCATAACCCATTTTTGGTGGTACCCTCTCAAATTTTGAATTGTGGTTGAGACAGTCCAGGATTGCCTCTGGTTGCTACACTAGTTCCATGCGTTAAGACACCTAGGCAAGTTCATCAAGTTAATGAAGGCAGAATAACTAAATTCATATGAAATATCATTTCCTTATATGTACACTGCAAGGAAATTTTTTTGTAAGTTCACAATTATGGTTGTGACAGTGAAGTTGGTTCTCTATTGATGTGATCTTTTTCATCTCTGTTTAATGATTGCCCTTGAACTTGATGAAGCCTGTCCATCTATTCACCTTATCTTCGATTTCTCTATGGATCCATATTTGATAGTCATCCATACTATAATGTGGTAAATTAAGAATTGCAGAAATTCATTGAAGACCCTCATCTTTTCAGAATCAGCTTATTGAAAATAATTTTTTTTGGGTAAAACAATGATAGTATCTGAAAGATTATAGAGATTGTTCAACATTCTTAGCTGCCGGAAGCAAATGATGCTCTGCACTTTTCTTTTCTCAATGTGAAAGATATTCACACAGAGCCAAACTTTTTGACATTTTATGTATATGGCTTGTTATGGAATTTTCCTGCTTAAAAATTAGCATCACTTCTTATTGCCTATTTGACTTGATAGTACCGGTTACCTAGCAGTGCATATTGCTTCATTTAACATCAAATCAAATAGCATCATTGCTCATCTTGCCGCATTAGTTTCTTTTTGTTTTGGGTATCAGTGGCTATGAACATGCTGTGCAAATATTATTACATCCTCTATTTGGTCATTGTGTTAATTTAATCATACAACTAGTGGGTTCCCTCTAACTCCAAGTTGTCATTTTTTGATGGCTTGTAGGCAGGATTGCCAACCAGGCTGAATCAATGGTGGGCCAGTGTTCCGTTTATTACTTCTGGCATCGTATTCACTTGTGGCATTATTTATCTGGTCTGCTTGTTGGTTGGTTATGACTCCTTTAGTCAGATATGCTTCTCACCTTTTGAAATCATTTCACATTTTCAAGGTACATATACTCTTCCCTCTTCCTTGTGTAATTAAGTAATGAGTGGTTGTTCCAAGTTTTAAAATTTTTGTTTTTTATGTATTATATGTGAACACAAGATACAGGTTGGTATACACTAGCACCGAATGAATTAGATGTGGGAAAATTTCTTCACTTCAAAATAAGGGCGTTCTAACTGCAAATCAATATAATTTATTTGAAATATTGAGATAACAGTTGTTATGCCCTCTTGTGTTGATCTGCCAAACAGCAGGCTTCCCTCTGTCAATGTGTTCATAGTAAACAAAGCAAGAAACATGCTTTGTCGAGAAACAACAACCACCCCCAAGAATCTAGCACACCAACTCAATAGCCAACTTAAAATTAGAGGCAATATAAGGATAGTGAGCACAAAAGTGCATAAAATGGCAGCATGAATATGTATAAAATAAGGCCACAACAACCAAAGTTCATTAATAATGCATCATAAACATCAACGTAAGTGATGAAAATAAAATAGGTGGAACTGCAATGATCGTATATCATTATGATAATATATCATGAATTTCACATGTCAACTGCTACTTAATTAGCTACAGAAATACACTGCATAAATGATAATATAATGACTTACTCTAAGATTCTTACATCTGCTAAAGATATGTTGCTATAACATAATGTCCGCTAATGTCTAAACACTAAAAATATGTCACTGGTACTTTGTAATATTGTATTTCTGCTCCAATTTTATCAGTGGACTGTCAGCTTACCAGCTAATTTGTTTTCATAAAACATAAATTTCATTTTAGCTCTTAAACCACTAACATTTTTGCTTATATATCTTGTAGTTTACAGGATGTATACATCTGTTCTTTTTCATGGATCTTTGCTTCATGTTCTATTCAATATGTTAGCTTTGGTACCCTTGGGCGCTGAATTGGAAAGAATAATGGGCTCTGTTCGACTTCTATATTTGATGCTCCTGCTTGCAACTACCAATTCTGTATTTCATCTAATGATTGCCTTACTGGTGGCGAACAATCCCATACGTCCTTTACCATTCCTAGTGACTGAATGTGCCATTGGTTTCTCTGGGATCCTATTTGCAATGATTGTCATAGAAACAAGTTTGAGTGGCGTTCAATCTAGAAGGTTAGCAGAACTATATTGCATGTGTATCTGGTTCACTGATATACTGAATATGCTTATTTTGCTTCTATCAGTTTCTTTGAGGGCAGCTAAACTCCTAAATAACCTGATGATTCATGCTGCTAATGATGATTTTTTAAGTTGACTTGTATTGCCCTTTTTGCAGTGTTTTTGGACTCTTCAATGTGCCTGCTAAATGGTATTTGCCTTTCTTGTCATATTAAGTTCTTTTACTTATTTTCAGCTACATATGTATTAGAAACAAAATTTGATATGGACCTTTCACTGTGGGAATTGTTTATTTCAGGTATGCATGGATCTTGTTGATACTCTTCCAATTTCTAGCATCTAACGTTTCATTTCTTGGACACTTGTGTGGCATTCTCTCTGGGTTTGCATGTTAGTTCTACATATTTTTTCATCCATTACATTTGTTCTTTATGATATGCATTGTTGGTAACTGTAAGTTCATTTGTTACCTCATCCAGACACAAATGGACTGTTAAATTACTTGCTTCCTGGGCCATCTTTTTACTCTTCCATCGAGAGCTCCTCTATACTGGCAAGTTTTCTGAACTGAATTTAGTTGGCCATTTCTTACAAGCTATTGTGAAGATTGCCATGCAAGAATTTTATGCTTGAGGATATTGTAAAGCCAACTGCTATCTTAAATTCATATCTACCAGTATGATGATGTGACAAGAAAGCTATTAACTAATGTGAACTGTGCATCTATATCGAAAAAAATCCTTATCATTGACATAATGTTTTGGTATTTGCAGTCATTTTGTGTAAGACGCCCTAGATTTATATTGTGCACCGGAGGAACCACATATGGCCAGCTTCCAACATACACCAGCACAACAGCTATACCTGAGTATGTAATGTGCTGCAAGTTTTGTAGATTGTCTGGTGTTTTTGGAGTTCTCGATTCTTATGTTCTCCTTGTATAGTGGTTTGAGGTCAGGTAATCTATGGAGGAATATCTCTTCATGGATGCCACAAAGGGGAGCATCACCTGCTCAGGTAACAGTTCATGTCCTCCATATGTAGTTATCTAACTGTTCCTCCTTTAGTGTCCCTTTGTACATGATGGATGTTACAATGTTAATCCTGTTGCTGCAGTTTACTCTAAGCTTGGAACTACCCCTAGTTGAATAATGATTTTCTTTTTCCTTTTAAGGGAGGAAAGAAAATGCTTCATCTTCTGAGCATTTTTTTTCTTAGTGTCAAATTGTCAATAGTTTCAGTTGGTGCGGAGTTTTATGATTCAGAATTAACGGCCATATTTGTATTTTTTGTTGCTTTTTACATAACCTCTGATGGTTATAGTTATTAGTGGGTGATATCTAAATTTAGTCTTAATCATAACCTTTATCTCAAATGTAAATATTTTCATTTTGCATTAATTACATTGACAAACTGTCATAGTCCTTTCAATAGTGGTTTACCACCCTTGAGTTAAGCATTTGTTAAAATTGTTGACGTGAAACATGATACATGTCATCAAAATTGATATTAATTGATATCCAGATGTAGTAGTGACATTATGCTAACTGTATCATGTGTAGGACATACTAGTGATGCTACTTCCATATTGATTAATTGCTTATGCTTAGACAAATCAACTTCATGTCCATTCGATTGTTGACATTAATTTGAAAATGTTTTAGGCCGTATTTGAGATAAGTTGGAAGCTTTTGTAGAAAATTGACGCAAATTATAAGGTGGTCTTTGTAACTGACCCAAGAGTTAAGGGTATATTCAAATGTTTATCATATACTATGCTATGCTCTCATTTCCATATAAAGCCATATAAAGAATTCACTTGATGGAGATATAGGTAGCTTGATCAAAATTCCATGATTATCTTCGCCAACATTATGCCATTATGATGTGTACATGCTGAAAGATTTGTAGGATCAAATGACTAGCTAGAGGGGGTGTGAATAGATGATGAACCTATTTAATGATTTCTTGCAAGGTGCATAGCTCAAATATAATTGTTAAATGATTGGTTGCGTGTGTGATCAAGTTGAGTATTAATAAATATAACGGAAATACAATGCAACAAAAATAAAATGAAAATAAACACATGCTAATAAGAGAGTATAAGAGATTTCGATCCTACTCTAGGTCTATGCTGCTTTTAGTGCATCACTCCTAAATTCCACTAAAATTTTCCTTTGAACAAGATAATATCGTAAGCCTCTGCAAATCGAGGATAAAACCTCACAAGCTAGAGCATTTGACATAAACCAATAGGATTTCCATTCATGGATGAAATCTCACAAGATAGAGACCTTTAGAGTTGAAGAGCTCTTTTACAATGCAAGAAATACCAATGAAATAATATATACTATGCTCTATTGTTTATTTACACAAGGCTAAAAATAACAACTCTTGTCCATTGAACCTTTCAAAAATCAAGCATTGGAACCAACAACACTATCTATAGTTAACTTGAAAATGATTTTAGTTGATTAACCAAGTCATTCACTTGACTAATGCTGAAACAAAAACCTTATGTTTTGTAAAATCTTGATGCGAGTTGATTATACACCATTTCAATGGATGTACCACCTTCACTTGAATGGACTAGCATTCTGGTTGATTGGCTAGTCTAGGTAACTCCCCTTGAACAACTTACAAGCCTTTAAGATACCCTAAGGTATAGGACGTGAGTTATTGATAACAACATTACTTGGTAACACCCTAAGCCAAACTTACATGAAATTACTCTATTGATGGAGTCTCAAAATTCAATCTTAGACTCTTTATCAAAGAAATCTTAGACGGTGGATGATAATTCTAAGAAAGGGACTTAATTCAACTACATTGTTGAGTAACAAAACTTTGAAAAATAAATAAGCTCTTTGTAAGTCACATCTCTACCTATAATATCATAAACCCATACACATTTACCCAAATTACATTACTATCTAACACAAGGATCATATGATCATCCCGTCGATGACAAGCGTTCACACTCGATATACTCGTTATTTGTTTAATAGCTCCACATTATTTCACTCGTATCCGAGTCTATACTAAATCATATTATGTCCTCCTCACAAGTATGATATAACCTAAAAATCACTTACCTGTACACTTATTGCAAATTTGTGAAATTATAGTTGCTGCTTAAACACATTGATCAAGCAACAAAAACACTATGATTATCACTAATCACAAGGGAGGAGACAACAATTATCACGATTTGATATTTGACAACAAGTTTAAGTTAGATATAGATAAACACATTGATCAAGCATCAAAAACACTGTGATTGTCACTAATCACAAGGGAGGAGACAACAATTATCATGATTTGATATTTGACAACCAGTTTAAGTTAGATATAGATATACACAAATCTATTTTTATTCAAGAGGTTAAAATTCTCCCTTTATATGATATATTTCCTTCGATTTGGGCTATCAACCTTCAAGTCGGGCTCTTTGCTTTTGAGTTTTCTTGATTTAGTCAACCTATGAAAGAAATCATGCTTTCGAGTTGAACTATCTATTGTGATGGAACTCTCCTTTCCTATCAAAAAATTGACAGTCTCCCCTGTGTAGCATCCCCTATATACATTAAGTATTAAGTAAGGAAAGAAGTGCAAAGGAAAATGAAAAAATATCACATGATTTAATTGCAATGAAGAGCAGAATCAAAGCAATTGCCCCAAGTTAAAGAAGAAGAAAGTATTTGTATGGTCTCAAGAGGTCTCAAGAGCTATTTAAAATGCAACAAATATCAACGGAATAGTTCCTACAACACTTGGAACAATTCCTCTTAACAAGAATCAAAAGATGAACATGAGACTTTAAATAACTCATAAATCTTTCCCTAAGAAATGAATAAAAAAAAGGAACAGAAAAGAGTTAAAGATGAAGGTTAAATGAATAAATCAAAACCTTGATGTTGATTAAATCTCTTAGATATGATTTGGGCATGACATTTGATAGCAATAAAACATAACCAAAACAAGCTTCAAATAATGTGTTTGTGCTTAAAACATTGACCAAAAGCAATATATACCACTAACTAACATCGCTTACATAGCTGGAAATGATAGCCCTAGTTGATTGCCCATATTGTTTTAGTCGAATGAATCATAGTTTAAAATCTTGTGCCATACTAGTTGACATAGACGAAATTTATTGTTTCGCCCGTTGATCGGCACAACACCTAGACCGACACGATCGTGCGAGGCGATGTGTGAGATCCCGTGGCAGTGTGGAGGCCCCGCGGCAGCGCTAAGGCCCCATGGTTGTGCGAGACCGTAGCGGTCGCACGGAGGCCTCGTGTAAGGCCTTGCGGTTGTGTGAGACCGCTACGACCATTGTAATATATGGGGAAAAAATTTCTCCTTAAACTTAAATGGATTAAAATAAATTAAATTTAAATCTACTTGATTAGGATCATCATACTTTAGTTAATCCTATATTGACTTTTACTCAATCCTAATTTTAAAATATCAGTTTAACTTAATAAGAAGCATTTATAATAATAAAATCGAAGCCGTATCAACATGACACGATATGATATTAAAACCGTATCGTTTCAGTCATAAATCGAAACTCCAACACAGCTAAAAAATTGAATGGTGGATCCAATGGTACCATTCATAGGCTACTTAAAAGCGTTCCCAATTGACTGGGCATGTTTTAGTCGACTGAGTAAGTCATTCACTGATGTTGAAATAAAGATCTATCCCCTAAAATCTTGATACCAATCAACTGAACATCATTCCAATTGGCTTAACATCACTCCAGTCGATTAGACTAACGTTCCAGTTGATTGGACTAACATTCCAATTAATTGGACTAATATTCCGATGGTTCATATAGTCTGGGAATCCCCTTTAGTTTGCTTACGAGGTTTGTAAGCTATCAATCCTCGAGTCCCTACCAAAGGAACCAGGAGTAGTCGGTGAGACTTCATAATGTAGTTCATGAAGGACTTGATTCAATGACACTGCTAAGTAACAACGATACTGCTAAGTAAAAGGCTTTGAAAAATATATAAGCTTTTGGTAACTATAATCTTCAACTATACTATCATACATCAATACATTATTTATCCAAATTACAACATCACAATCTGGTGTAGGTTCACATTGTCTTTGGTTCAATGACAACCCTTCATGCTTGATAATCTCGTAACTTGTTCGACAGCTTTGTATGACTTCTCTCACATTCAAGTCCATGCCAAACTGTAGTACATCCTCATAAGTATGATAGGACCTAAAAATCACATTATCTGCACACTCATAAATTTGTCAAATCATAAAAGGTGTTGATCAAATATTAAAACCCTGATTATCACAAATCAAAAGGGAGAAACCAAAATCTTCAAATTTCTTTAGGCCTTATGACACCACTAAGCAATGCAAATTTTATTGTCTTTGTTATTGATATTTTTTTTTGTACATGTTATTATTGTCAAACTCAATTTGCCATGGTGTTCTATGTGCTTGCTTTCGGTTGAGGTAAGCAGCCAAATATTAGTATTTGTGAGTTGAAATGTAGCTTGACATTTGGATGAGGTCCTCATCGGGAAAATGATCAGTTTAACATTATTATTTTTCCATGATCATAAAAGTATACACAAAATATTATGCCAGATAATACTTCATCTCTTTTAAAGGTTATTTTGGAATTTACGCTTACCATTGATTTCCAATTTTCTTTCAGGGAGAACATTTAGATTGTTCTAAAATTCCATTAAATTTATGAGGATGTTTGTGTTTGCAGCCATCAGAGGATCCAAGATTTCCTGGAAGGGGACGGGCACTTGGTTCAACAAGAAATCAGTCAGCTGGCCCTACTGAATCTGACGTAAGCTTACAAGCTAGGCTTTTAGATAACTCAACTCGTTCTTTGGAGCCATTGAATTTAGAAACACAACCAACAGCTGCAAGGTAATGCCACATTGCTTATAGAATCATTTGATGGAGACTTTCAGAAAAAATAGATTAAGATGCTAATTCAATCTAATAATTGTGAGAAGTCTAAGAGATTTTAAACGTGTTCAATCTAACAATTCTGAGATGGTTTGAGGGATTTTCAAAAAGCAACTTCGTCACTTCTTTTCTTGTACAAGAGAGGAACCATAATATGGGCATGAAATACTATATTTCAGATTTTGTGACTGATTTTCTTGATTTCAATATGAAATATAAAATATTTCATTGTTGTTGCTTTGTCTAGTACTTATAATTATAATTTATTTATTTGTAATTGTAAACTTGGTTGGATTGATTTAGGATACAATTACTATATATACATATATATTGATACATTAATATTAGTTATTCTTAATATCAACTATCGAAGCTCTTGCCTAACTATCACCTAGGTGTTAAAGAGTGGGGGTAACCACCTATCGTCTACTGTCTGCTGTCTGGAATTACTTTTTATTACTTTGCATCTTGTGTGTGATCTTTTTTTTTTTTTAAAAAAAATAAACCATGTGCTTGCTCTTGATGTTTCTGTTGATTATAATTTTTCTTTCTTGGTTATTCCATTTTCTGCACAATTCATACAGTTGGTTTTTCTGTTTCTGTTGATTGTGGTTTTGGTTTGTTTAACGCTCATTTTATATCTACTGTATGATATGACATCGATGGAAAAAGGGAATTAACTATTTGATGGATTCAAAGACAGTCAAAACTGTGGTTGGAACTACTCAGACGCATCATTAATGTCCCAGCCAAGTGGACAAGTGTTGGTGTTCTTTGTTACTCAGTGGAAATTGTCTTAATGAATCTAGCATGAACTTTCAATTTTAATAAACCTATGCATGTATTTTTAATTTTATAATAAAACTAGTACATTGTCAACTAACATATTAGTATATGATATTGGGAAATTTTATTTTAATTAAATAGCTAATATATTAATATTTTACAGTTTAAAAATTCTTGTAATAATGATATGGAAAGTTTTAATCTAATAATATGCTAGAATTATTATAAAATTGATAGTATGTGTATATATTTATAAAATTGAAAGTTTGTTAGATGTATTACACATTATCAATCATCTCAATTTCATTTATGGATTTGTATGAATCAGAGGCCCAGAGTATTCAACTGGATTTACTCCTTTTAAAATGATGATCAGGGATATCAATTTTTTGCACAGTCACTGGTACACTATTTCAAATTTTCCATTCTGATTTGGTTGGTTAGTTAGATGGATCTATTTGTGGTTGTGACCTAAGATGCATTTTGTTCCTAAAGAGATGCAAAGTTAAAGGGAAAGAAAAGAGAAGTAAAAAAATTAAGCAGATTATTAAATACCCTTCAAATGTTCTATTAGATTCTAAATCTTTGTATAAATAAAATACTCACCAGATTATTAGATATGCTTCCAAGATTCTATTAAATTCTATGCATAAATCTCAGTTGTAGTTGATGACGTCTAAAGCAGCATATTCATTTTTTCCCACTTGTATGGTTACAAAGTTTGGGTGAATTCTGGCAGAGGAGACTTGTATTCTGAGTGACAGTTTATGGAACTATTTTCATTTATATTGTTTGATTTAGGCGTTTGTCTCTAGATACTGAAGTGGGTTCTGAACTAGTGGCAAACAATCAGGTTATGCCTCACCCATCATTCAAATTTTCTTTTTTTTTTTGTTCTCTTCCTTTGGCAGTAGAAACCTATGTTATTAACTTTTGCAGGGTCTTGATAACTTTGAAGAGGAGCTCAAGAAATTAGTAGTGATGGGGTTTGAGAAGGTATTTTCCAATTGTGATAATTCTGTAGTCAAAGCCTTCTTCGAAAATTAGTTCTTGCCATTGTAGTGTTGCTATTTGTTTGGTTGTAGAAAGTGTTACTTCTCAAATTTATGTTGCTGTTGCTACCTCTGTTATTCTTTTATGGACATGGAAACAAACAGTTTTACAGGAATTATATCTATTATTTTGCTCAGATCTAGTAAAAAAAATAATGATTGAAATTGAGAAATGAGAAAAGGCAAATGCTATGATAGTGGTGTTAGGATCTCGATAGTGATTTTCTTGTAGTTCAATGGTACTTGAAAAATTTTATCCTCATAAGAACTGTAATTTCACTGTAGTAACATCTAAATAGGTAACCTTAGGAAATTAAAAAGTAATTGATTACATTTGCAATTATGATTTTCTATCCTGGATAAATTTTTCTTCCGTTAAACTAGGACTTGAATTTGATAGTAAGGCTTTGTTTGTTTGTTCAAGAATATTCTTTTGGAACATATTTTTTTCTTGTAGTTAAATGCTACTTGAAAAATTTTATCCTCATGAGAACTATAATTTCATTGTAGTAACATCTAAATAGTTAACCTTAGGAAATTAACAGTAGGTGATTACATTTGCAATTATGATTTTTTATCCTGGATAAATTTTTCTTCCGTTAAGCTAAGACTTGAATTTTATACTAAGGCTTCATTTGCTTGTTTGAGAAAATTCGTTTGGAGCATGTTTTCTGGATTTTCTAGTATTCGATGCAATATAAAATAAGTCAATGAATGTACAAATATTTTATGAGGAAAATTACTTTCTTTTAAAAAGAGTGGAAGTTATTTTTCTCCCAAAGTATTTGCAATACCTTTGCTCTGTCAATAAACCTCTCTTAACCCTCCACTGTTAGCTCTCAGCTGCGAGCCCTTTGCTATTATCCTTGAGTCTTTCGACATCATTTGTGAGCCTTGTTGGATTGTGTGGATTGATTGAACCTTCTATGCGTGCACTAATCAGTCGGGATAACTCTGTGCATTAAGATAGATTGGTCCAAGTGGGCAGTTGGACAGGCCAACCAAGGCAATCAGTCTGGGAGGGGCCAATTGGTACAATCGAGTTGATTAGTCCGGTTGGTCTGAGCAGGTCAAATGAGCAGTTGGTCTACTCGGGCTATTTGGGTTGATCGAGCCAGTTGATCAAGTCGATTGGTTGAGCCAGTTGGGCTGGTTGATCTGGTTGGTCTGATCAATCCAGTTGGTCCAGTTAGGCTAGTTGGTTTGAGGTCGATTGGTCTAGTTGGACTGGTTTGGCCATCTGATTGGGGGCAAGCTGGTCGAGCAAGTCGGGTTGGTCAGTTTTGGCAAGTCGAGTGAGCCGATCAAGCTGAGCTGGCTAGTGTAACTGGTCAAGCTAATTGGCCTTGACTGGATCAACCGACCTACCATTGAGAATGATAAATTATTTTTTTCCTTTTAGTGTGCTAAATACATGCAAATATTTTTCAACATATTTAGTATCACATCAACAATAAAAAGTAATTTATTTTCTGGAAACATTTCACAATATATTTTACACAAATAAGTTATTTTTCAGCAAACAAATAGAGCCTAAAATGGAAATTTGGTTCTGTTTTCATATATTCTGTGTTGTCTCTTAAGGTTACAAGCAAAAAGAATTCACTTTTGCACATCACTGATTCATGAGCTACCATTATATTATAAAAATTCCAGGCCTAACGTCTCAAATCTTGCTGCAGACTCAAGCTGAAGTTGCCTTAGCTGCTGCTGATGGAGATCCCAACATTGCGATTGAAATTCTGATGAGCCAACAGGCACGTTCCATTTCTTTTTACAGTTTGAATTTTTTTTTTCCTGCCGCTAAATTATTCAACTTCTTGATGCCAGCAGCAATAGGAATTTCGTGGTCAAGCCAAATTTCTGTAAGCAGTTTACGGAAGGAGACTGGAGTATTCTGTAAGAACATTTTGGAACTTCTTTGATGTTTCTCTTCCCATAGAAGAACCTTATTCCTTGTAAAAATTCACTGTCAGGGAATTGAGATTATCTAGAAGTAAACCATGAAAAACTAAACATTTCATTTGAGTCTGCCTTTGCACTTACTGCTGTGGTAGTCTGCATTCTTTTCTAACAAGAATTAGCCAATGTGATTGTTGGCAAGGCATGCCACCATCTTTCTGTATTTGCACAAGAGAAATGATGCGTAGGCTGTTGTTGCCTTTTTTTTTTTTCTCTCCAACGACGTTGGTCGGTAAGAAGCTTCTTGTACCAGGGCCTCACTGTTTGCAGCTTTCTGAATTCCCTATTCATAAGTGGAAAGATCAATAGGATAATGCCATGTCTGTTGGGATGAAATGGGATTGAGTGAGAATGGATTAATTCCATCCAATTATTTGGATATCGATTTAAAGTGAAATGATCGCAAGCCCTTCTCAGGAAATGAGATTAGGCTCTGTTCAACAGGTTGAGGAAGCTCAGGTGCAGTGGGTGCTCCAGTTTGTAGTCCACTGTTAAGGATCTGAAGATTAGAGAGCATATACGAGGGTGGCATCCCTCTATCAGTTTCGATGAACTAGTTTCTGCATCATTGCTACCATTTCATAGTAACAAAGGTTAACTATGTATCTTCGAGCTCGATCATGATGGGACCCCTCGCGGGTGCACCGCCCTCGTCATTTGTATTCCATCACCTTGTTGGCTCGAGTGTGGGCATTTTGGGTGTGCTTGTATCAAGGGGCTCTTGCAACTCATGGTTAGTTATTTTATAGATTTGAGTTAGCTTCTGTAAACTAATTACTACTCTAATCTCACATGGATTGTTCCGACATTCAATTGATACATGTGCTTTCATGCCTCAAGTATCTTTAAGTAGGATATGGATGACCGATCCTTTGAGAGAATCAGAATGAAAATTCGAGTATGAAAATGAAAACAGGGATGAGAATGAATATATCTCATTGTATATTTATTAATCCTTTAAGTATATATCCATATGCTAAATAAGTTTTTATAATTTTTTTTTCAGTTGATACAATCAAATTTTTTTTTAAATTTTTTGGTTTTTTATTCTGTCCATTATAGACTAGTATGCTCAATCTTTATATAATCCAAAATTCAAATTCATATATAACATAGTCTCCTGTTTTTCGAAACAAAAAGAAGCAGCAAAGTTAAATGATGCAATATTCATTCTGCGTCTTCACTTCATTGTATAGTTAAAGGCAAGTAAGGATCTTATCGTTTTCAGCAGTAAAATTTGCAAGCTTATCCATCCATCCATT
>JBBMKF010346551.1:0-14879 GCA_037834155.1 Curcuma caesia
CTTACCCTTCCTTCCCCTTCTCTCCCCTTCCCTCACTTCTTTACAAACAAGGTTACAAATTCCCTTCCCCTTATTTATCCTTCCTTCTCCTTCCCTCACCTCCTCCCAAACAAGCCGTAAGAGGGAGTCGCAGATGAGAAAGAGGTAAAAAACCTAGAGGATATTTATGTAATTTTTTATATTCATCCTTCCAATTCATGTGGGATTAATTTTTCTCTCAGATTTATCCGTCGAAGGAATAAGTTTTTCATCCGCTTTAAACTTTTAATCAAGTAAATAACAAAAAAAATTCTGCAGCGAATAGTTTTTTTTATTTTACTTTCCCTTCCTCCAAGTAAATAATAGGTGAGAGTTATAAATGAATAAAATATTAATAAATAAATTTAATGTTCGACAAGGATAAAGTACCTGAACAAAGTAGATCAACACATTAAACTAAATGAATAAATTTAAATATATATGCGTTTAACGTATTAATATTTATGAACTACTTATAAATAATGTTCATGAACAATCAAATCTCGTGTGTGCATGAATATATCCATAAACAAAACTCGTGAATCAATTTTACTTGTTCATGAGACATTCAATATACTCAATGTGGTCCGATCCTTCTATGAGATTCTACGTTAACGAAAACCTCATGCATTAGATTATCCTTTTCATTAGCTTGTTTATTGCTCGTTTATGAGTTCGTTAAGATATGCTAATATATATTTGTCAATTGAAGTAAATAATGTTATGGCCTTATGGAGAATTTGCAAATTTATTAGTGTTATGGTCTTATGGAAGTACTAGAATTTGAATAATTAATCAAATTATCTAACAAATATATTTCATACCTACAGGGCATTTTATCAAATACACGGTTAGTAATTGAAATTGACTATTGCAATAATGCTTCTAATTACAAGGCGTGAAGTATTTTATAAATAAGTTTGCAGTCAATTTTTTAATCAAAAAATTGTTTTGGATATAAGAAAAATATCAATATTCACTTAGAGTGTTCAGAAAATCTCATAAAGGTCAAAATCTTTATTTTGAAGGGACAACTAGCAAGCTGATTTACAAATTAGGTTGCACTTTAAAAACCGAATCAAAATATCACTTATTGATTTACAAAATAGGTTGCAACCATATTTAATTTAAAATAAACTCTTTGCACTCAAAATATTAATATTCAAGCAAGGATATTCCAAGGCTCAAGTTGTCAAATTTTTAATTTTGAATGCACAATATAGTTTGTAAAACAGTTTATACTTTAAAAATTGACACATAATGGTTACAAACTATTTCATTAAATAGTTTGTGATCGAATTTTTATCAAAATTAACTCATTAAACACAAGGATCAATCTTATACTTAGAGATCCATTAATATGAGATACAAAATAAAGTAATGTAATAGGTGCATTTGATGTTTGATTTAACAAATGCATTGGATGGGAACTAAAACTAGGATTTTAGGTCAAAATTAATTTAAATTATTAGCATGTTTTGGGATTTATATAAATAATCAAACTTTAGATTCAGAAAGGATTTTTCAAGAAATCTATTTTCCCAAATAGATATGGATCAGATAAATCTCTTTACAAAATTTAAATTTTTTTAAAGGATTATGAAATCTTTAGTATATTTTTAAAATTGGCTTAGTTGGAACTTTAAAAACACCAGTTAATTATTTCACTGAAACTTATCAACTAGTAGTCATCAATCAACTATAGAAAAGTAATGACTTAATTGATACTCTAACTGAGAAATCAAGTGTCTTTTAAGAGTATTTGATTGGGTATAGTCTTTCAATCGATTAGGATTGTGTGCATGAAAAGATAAATATGAGTTTTGGATTAGGAAAATGATCATAGGAGTTTGTATTCATATATCAAATTATTGCATGTGACCAATATCTGAGATATTATTGGTACATATTTTGATATGTGATAAAAAGGGAGAGTAAAAAAAAGGTTTAAATGAGAAAACTTATTTTTCTACCTTTGTGAGTTCTCTTATGTTGGGATTAGGAGAAACCTATTTTTGAAATTTAAAGGAGAAGAGAAAAAAACCTCTAATAGTGATTTTTTAAGAATTCCTAGATTAAAAGGAGTTTGAGTATAGGAGGAGCCTAGATGTAGGTCCCATTGTGTGATATTGCATTAGTTGCATATGCATGAGCATGTGTTGATTGTTGTTTTACTTTTTCTAACTTAAATGTATCGCCTAACATCAAGAAAGAAGGAGAATTTGTTGGTGCATGGTCAACTAACAACGTTAGAACAAGCAAAGCATATTTTCTAATTAACAATAGGATAACATGGTGGCCTATGGGGCACCTTTTGATGCCACCAAAAATAAAAGAGTGTTTCTTTTATAAATGCTATATTTCGTAGTGTATATGACTCTAGTTTTAGCAATTAATGGAGGAAGAAATATTTCGGTGATAAATTTTAAAGTTGAAAGGGGCAAAATGATAATTCTAAAAGCGTAAGATGCATTTCTAAAATCTTAATAAATTAAAAGTTAGGAGAGATTAGGGAGAGACAAAACTTTCTCTAATTTGTACTTTTCTCTAGTTCCCAAGGGAGGACGTTATAGGAGAAGAAAGTAGCACCTAGAAATTTAGAACCCAATCCCCATTTTCTTAATTATTTAACATTCAAAACCCTAACTCTAACCATACTTAATCCACGTTTAAAAAAAAATAGTTTGTTATCTTGGGGATTTGTAGCATCCCTCTTGCTCCCTCCCCTCAAACTCCAAAATTCCAAAACCCCAGACCTCAAATCCCAAACCTAATCCCTCAAATCCCCCATCCCATGCATTCCCGCTCTCGTCGATCTCCCTGCACGCATATCCATTCTCTTCCTCCAGCCACCACGCCGGAGCTGCTCACATCAAGACTCCGCGGACGGATGGATACCCCGACCACGCCCCACAGTCCCAAATGAAAGCGATGACGCGGAGAAGAAAAACTCAGAGAGAGTCAACTCCCGCGACGCCAGCACAGGGCTCGAGGCCAAGGCAGAGGCAGCGAGTGAGACACGTTCCTCGGGAGCCCCCCCTCGTACGTCGAAGAACCCCAAACAGTACCACTCCTCACTTTTTAATTTTTTATATATTTCCCTCCCTCTTCCTTAATTTCCTCCTCCACATTCTTCGTCTTTGCATGCGCACATCGTCCAACAGCTGGATGTCTACATAAACATATAGATAATGTGGATACGGTTAGATTACTGCAATATATATTTGCGCTGCATGTTGACCTAAACACAGCACGTTAATGTGCTACAGCCATGCAGGGTATTAGAATACGTATCTCAGGGTTTTGTCGGGAGTGCACGGCACGTGTCCCGAGCGGCGCCGCCCAGTTCGGCGGAGCAATCAATACTGCAGTAATAGTCTAATAGAAAACTCATTCACGCACAGTGTCACTTCAAAGAAAAGATGGAAAAGGTTGCAGTTATACGCTTACAATGAGTGCGATATAATAACCACAGCTAGCCACAGTGAACAGTGCCCCGAAAGGGAAAGAGATCAGAAGAAAAAAAAGAAGCAAAATATCGAATTCAATAATACGAGCTAGTCCTGATGAATCGAACGCTAACCTAACCGATCGCTTAACCTTTGTATGCTCTCATTCAGTGAAGTCTCTGCGACACTGATACTGAGGCGCGTAGCATTATTAACTCCATTTTTATATATGGCGTGCTACATTTAGGGCTTTTTGGTTGCGCCACAATCGGCTCGATCGCTGCGTCGGTCCGGTTCGGGACGCGTATAGATACAGCTGGCTGAGAGGCACGTGGCGAGATCTGCGCCGTAGGATCCAGCGGCAACATGGTCCAGAATCTACCGGTAGCTAATCATATGGAGCATTAGGTAACAAAAAGAGCCCCTTGTCTAGTTCTTATTACGACTCTGTTTTTTCTTTTGTTTCTCGGATTAAATTTGGTTTTCTTGATGTTTTTGATGCAGAGGAGAGAGAAGGGGGGAGAGAGAGGGTGTAATAAATGGAATTGAGATTGTGGCAGCGGGAGGCAGGGATTGCAGTCGCCATGGCGGCGTTGCAGTGGCTCTAATTTCGGGTCTTTAATATACTCCCAAAGAGATAATAGAAGAAGAAAGAGAGGGCGGAGAGAGAGAGAAAAGACATCTTTTTTTAGTGGCGGAAGAATCTCACGAGATCATATTGAATAGAGAGAGCATACGCGCAAGAATTCACTGGGACTAGGTACGATTAATTAATCGAGCAGCTGATGATCGTCCACTTCTCTTCTACCTATTTCTCGAGCTGAAAATCGCAGGAGTTTTGCTCGGAGAGAGAGGTGTGTGCGTAGGTAGGTGAGAAGGAGATGATTAGATCTAGTGGTTTAGGAGCTTGCTATGGATGATTTAGAGGCAGCAGCTGCATCAGCATGGCGGAATTCTCACTAGGAGGTGGTCGACAAGGCGCGAGCGGCGGCGGCGGCGGTGGCGAAGAAGGTATCATTCCTCCCGAGGGTTTATTCCTTTACGGCAGCGGAAGCGGCGGAGGCAGCAGTAGATCGACGGAGGCCATCACGCGGGGGTTTGAGATATGGCAGCAGCAGCAGCAAGGAGTGAGGCACCCGGCGGTGCAGCATCTCCACATGACCTCGGCACCGGCGGCGTTGCTCTCGTTCTCGAGTGAGGGGGCGGCGGGGGCACCGCTCCAGGCTGCTAGAGCGGTGAGCTCGTCGTCGTCATCGCGGGGCGGGGGGATGAGCTGCCAGGACTGCGGCAACCAGGCGAAGAAAGACTGCGCCAACCTTCGGTGCCGCACCTGCTGCAAGAGCCGCGGGTTCGAGTGCACCACCCACGTCCGCAGCACGTGGGTCCCCGCCGCCAAGCGCCGGGAGCGCCAGCAGCACCACCTCCTCGCCCGCTCCGGCGCTGCCTCCCCCCATCCTCCCTCCGCCGAGCCTTCTAAGCGCCCCCGGGAGGCAGCCATTCTCACCCGCCTCTCCACCGCCGCCACTTCATCAGGCATACTACTACCTCAAAACCCTAAAACGTAGAGTTAATGCAAAAACTCTAATTACTCTAGTTGTTCCATCGGCAGGCGGGGAAATAAGCTTTCCGGCGGAAGTGAGCTCGCTGGCGGTGTTCCGGTGCTTACGAGTCAGCTCAGTGGACGAGGCGGAGGAGGAGGAGTTCGCGTACCAGGCGGCGGTCAGCATCGGCGGCCACGTCTTCAAGGGCATCCTCTACGACCACGGCCCTGACCATTCCTCCGCCACCGCAGCCACACTCGCTCTCACCGCTGGCCCCTCCTCTACGTCGGTAACGGTGGCGAGCGTGCCGACTTCGGCCGGCCTATTGGATCCTTCCGCTCTCTATCCGACTCCGCTCAGCGCGTTCATGGCCGGCACTCAGTTCTTCCCCCACCAGGGGCACGGCCATGGCCATGGCCACCCCCACCCCCACCAACCCCCACCAAGGCAATAGCTAGAGATCATAGATAGAGCCAATTCACAATTCATAATTAACCAAGGCAAGGCTACTTCTTTATATGGATATGTAGATCATTAAAATTCACTTAATTAGCTTAGAGCTACATTAATTATAACTAAGCTCCTTAATCAATTATTGTCATCTTCTTCACAGCAGCGTAGCATGTAGTGCAACTTCTTAATCTGTCTTTTAATCATTATCTTCTGTAGCTCCATTAGACATGAACATTGCATTGATTCCAAGGCACAGCAAACCCACTGAGTCATGATATCTAATTGCCTGCGGCTAGCTTTTCCTTCATCTATTAGCTTGTGGTCTCTCTTCTTGGGATTGCTAGGGAGAGCTCCCCATAGAGTACTACATAGTGTGAGCCCTGCTCTCTCTAGGTCTTCAATGCATGATGAGGGAATGACCACAACACTACACACTCAATTCATTAATTGGGACATAAAATACACTGGAATTAGGCTTATTATAATATTGGAGGTGATGTCCCATGGGAGGGAAGCAGGAAGTGATGGCATGCATAAGGAAGATATGTTCATATATTTTAAGGGGAAGCCATGAATTGTAGTGGGAAAAATTACAGGTCTCTCCACAATTAACTCGACTTCCTGCTTCAGCTATCTATTCTGTCTCCCTTTGTTTTCTTCTCGCATGCTTTGCAATTTTTTACTTCATTTCAGTTTTTCCGCGGATTGATGGATGGATGTGACTTTTGGTCTCTTTGCTTTCCAGTTGCCTTAATATACGGAAGACTTGTTTTAAGCAAATTAAAAATGAATGATAGTACCTTAAGAATTCATTGTTATATATATATATAAATCATAACACCTTAAGAATTCATTGTTATGTATATACTATGCATGACTGAACTTTCTTTAATGGATTCTAGTTATTGTGCAATGTTGGGTCAACTGAAACTCAACTTTTCATCAGTAATTCATGTTCATTTGTTTTTTTTTTAACAAAAAGGTATTTTACATATTTAAAACAAGATTGTATATGAAATTATAGATTTAGTTGTTGTGCTCTTAGTGCTGATGGAATACTTATATTGTGATTTAGCTATATAATCCAACTATTCTATTCAGAAGTTATTTCCTAGTCTCTATATATAAACTATTTAGCCATATGTTCATGTAAGAAAATGCTGCTTGGCTAGCCATTAATTACTCCCTGTTGCACTCATTAATTCATCCTACTTTTTATAGCTATTTGATTAGAAATTTGTACGTTTATAAAAGAATGTATTGCATATATATCTTGTTATGTGTTCTCGTTTTGTTTAATAAGTAAAGCATTAGGTCTAGTTGACTGTATTATATATATAACAGGAGAACTTTTGAATTCATGTCTTGTTATATTGGCTGCATTTTGTGTTTTATATTTTCTTTTCTTTTCTTTTTTATGAGAATATAGTGGCAATGATATATGCAAATTGGTGATCTTAACAATCTCTTGAGCTTTTAGTTATAGAATCCACAAGAATTAAATAACTATTTGTAGTGAAATAGTACTATTGGTAAATCTTCTTGTTGTATATGATCTGTTTAATGCAAACTAAACTGTGAAATCATAACTTATATAAAAAAACAAAATTATTCATGAACTAAGTTTATTTGGTGTATCCGAAGCAAGAAATGATGCCCTCACTAGTCTACAAGTTGTCATAACTAATAAGCTTTATCGGTGTGACAAGAGCTTTGATTTAAGTCTCTATCTAGTATCAAGATATATACTAAGTGTCTTTTATATTATTTGTTACGGATATAAATTGCTTAGCTTTGTTTGTTAGAATTCATCTTGGAAAATTTTGTAGTATGTTGAATCACTTTACCACAAGTTTATATGATAAATTTTTTCTCTTAGTAAAATAGTATAAATACACAAATAAGAAAATAAGTTATTTGCATAAATGTAGTTGAGAAATTAAATTTATATAAAACAAGAACAAATGTACAAAATAAAAAATATACACCTTACACTAGAAAAATCTCTAGTTACACTCATCTCTTAACCATTGAAGAATGGAACATCTTTCTACATTAAAAGTTTATCTTCCTAAGAAGAAAAATCATTCTCTCTTTAATTGTTATTATTATTATTATTATTATTATTATTATTATTATTATTATTATTATTATTATTATTATTATTATCATTTGTAGATATTTTAGACTTTGGAATGCTCCTAAAAGAGACATATATGTTCTGTCTGCAAATAACACAAGGTTCCATAATATCGAAGATATGATGTGTCAATATTAATATAAATCTTGATCAATTTATCAAATTGATAAATACTTATGAATTTATTGTCAAAATCTTGTACTCAAAACTCGTCTTGTGTATATACACACAAGTTGCACTTCACAAAGAGGTATTGGAGATGTGAGGATGAGAGTGGATATGCATGTGGAAAAGAATACTAAGATGTTTGAATATTTCTTATGATAATATTAGATAGTGAAAATATTTTTATTTAATACTATGAACATGAAAAAAGTAAGATATATATTTTAAAAGTAAAAATAATTGATAAAAATTATAATTCTTGATTAAAGGTCTATTCTTATATTAAGTTAGAAAATGATCTTAATTTTTAATAGATTATTGATATCTACTATTAAAAGATTGCTCAAATATAAGAGTTAAGTAAAAAATATATAACAAGAAAAATAAAATGAAATATACAACAGGTAATAAAGTGCTAATATAATATAATGTGCATGGTTTAGATCTTTGATTCCTACTCCCACTATAAACTCATTGGGGAGTCATCCTTCGAAATTATTTTTCTCCTTACCATCTTTTTATAATCAAAATAAATATGAAAAACATAAATAGCTTATATAAAAGATTGAGAGTTTAAATATGAAAGACTACAATAATAAAATAAAACAATGAGGAGTTGTGAAATGAGCTAAGAATAATAACTTTATCGTTGTAGTTTGAGCTCCCTTTGCTTCTCTATTTATAATCTTCAATTCATATTTTGATAATTTTCACCCAACATTCTATTTAATATTAGTCAATTCAATTCCTACACTAGTAGACACATGAGGTCATTATTTGCAAACTACTATCTCTAGTTAACTTAGTGACGATTCAGTCAATTAGGACCATTGTAGTCAATACAAACCTCGTCTGCCGACTACACTAGATAAGGTCATCTTTAAATTAACTTATTTTTAAATTCAAATGACAGTTTAGTTGATTGAATCCTTGCTAGTCAATTGATCTTTGATAGTCGATTAAATTCCTTTTATGTCGACTCAAATCAAAATAAAATTTTTCTATTTGCAAGTACAACATCTTAAGTTGACTAACTTAAAATACTAGTTGGTTATGATCAACCTCTAATCGATTAAATCTTTAATTGCAATCAAACTAATATTTGAGTCATTAATTAGGTCATGATCTATCTAAATTTTAAAATATAAGTATTCGACTCTCATAACTCATTTAAGAGTTTACTTTTAGAGTTTTACTTTCCCCACAAGGTCATCTCTTGTCTAATTGTTGATCCCTTAGATGCATGAAGCCTTCAAATCATTTCATATATCATTCTTCACTTTTTAACTTATATAGTTCACCTTTTTATGATTCTTTAAAGCTATTATAGCTTCATTTTGCCCGAGTGACTCTCTCTTATTTGGTACTTAGTTCTGTGAATGCACCAAATCCTTTGTTCAATCCTCATGCCATCGTTCACTCATTCACTTATGTAGTTTGCCTTCTTCCATTTACTTTATAGTTAATATTGCAACTTCAAAGTGCTCATCTCTCATTCAGTCCTAGATCATACAAATGCATCAAGTGTTCAATCCTTGTACCGTCCTTCACTTGTTCACCTACGCAATTCACATATTGTGATATTCATTAAAGATGTCACCGCGATGCTTCTTATATTGTACCCCTTGAATATCTCATAGCATGTTTTTCCCATCTCCAACAAACCATGTATAAGTTATTGAGTCATACCAACTTGGTCACACCAAATCATCATCCACGACTCAACCTTGTCGAGTCATAACCTCCGTGAACTTTGTATGTATCTTGTCAAGTTCTTATATAACTTAATGCACATATTAATAACATAGACAAATCATACTTAAATTATTTATCATACATATATACCAAAATAACTTCGTCAAATACAAATATTTATGGCATGATTGCACTGTTTTACAATAGGACTAAGCAAAATATCATGAATAAAATAAATATATTTTTATTAAGAAATTTTATCTGCATAAGTTAAATTCCACATATATACAGAGATGATTAATTTACAGTTGGATATATGGAATGATAAATGCATGCGAGAGAAAATGGTGCAATTGTGTGATGAATCTGTTCGATCGAGTATATGGTTGCATGCTTTCAGTTTTTTGTTGCTCGATCGTGAACCTTTGGATTTCATCTCAATTAATCATGATGACATGCTAGACATGCCCCAAGAGAAGGCAAAAGCAAAGGCAAGGAAATTAAACCATCTTAAATCAGTTGAATCTGAAGGGTGTGTATATTCAATCATGTTTGCCACATCAACAAACGCCAGCAAAACTCGAAATATGATTACCATTATATATGAGGTTTTTGATGATTTCGGGGTTAACATAAAAATATTCCCAAAATTATTCTCACGGCTCATTTTGCACACAGAGGCGGGCATCTAGGGAGAGGAAGGAGTGGAGGCGGGGGCAAGAGTGGATCGATGAAGGGGACGTGGGGCTGCCTCGGCTTGATATGTGGCTAGGCTCCAAAAGCACCTCACGGACGACGCAAGAGTAGATGTGCAGAGGTGGGTGTCTAAGGCAAGGAAGGAACGGAGGTAGGGGGAGAGGATGCGCGAACTGTTGAGAATCCTATGCTATAAAATAAAAATTATATAGTTGATTGCGAAAGTGATTTAGTTGCAAACAAAAGGTTATACTGATTTAGTCATATTATAATTAGATTATATTTTTAAAAAATTATTTAAATATTAAATTAATTTAGTTATAAAAATATTTTAGAATTGAATGAAAAAGATAATGCAGTAAATATTAAATTAATTTATAGTATTAATTAAGATTGAATAAAATAAAATAAAATAATATTTTATTTCTTATATACTTTTGATTATATAGTTATATATGTGATTATCTCATAATCCTATTACTAAAGTTATATATCATAATTTAAATCAACGAACTCAAAAAGAAAAGGAGGAAAGGGAAGTACACGAAATTATTATCATTATGCATAATTAACTAAGTGATATTAACACAGTTTAAGGAAAATCTACTGCACAACTTTACTATCCAACCATTGATGAAATGCAAGAGGAGAGTAACACGACAACTTTAAAAAAAATCAATTTAATTTTATAAATTTTTTTTATCAATTATTAAAATAAATTTGAAAGTACATATGACGCATGGCTTCATTAACATCTCAAAATTATTTTTATTAGAGAAAAAAATGAGATCTTCTGATGCTGAAAAAGGAAGAAAGGGATTTCCTTAGCCACAAAGGAACCCCAACTTTGGAAGTGGTCCTAAAGTTTGTTCCTCTTGGAACTGAAAGTATGACGGTGGCCACCCCATCATTTGATTGGGATGCCATGCTTTGTCTCTCCTACTCGAGTGTGCTGCATGTATTATATCTCACAAAATTAACTAACATATTCTTTAAAAAAAAACTTTTAAAATTTAATAATTTCAACGAGTAGAGTTTTTGAAAATTTTAATAATTTAAAAAATTAATCATAATTAATTTAGGGACGATAAATGGATGATTTATCCAGTATAAACTTTTAGAATAACATGTCCAAGTATCTTTTCTTTTTGTCATAAAAGTATAAATTTATTGTGCAGTCAGTTTACGTTTAGATTTGGGCAGGCGTAATTTAGGAAAAAGGTCTCAGGACGCAATCCACGACGACACCCAACTCCCTACCCTCCACCGGAGCCACTATTCCACCCGCACCTTTCCGCCGGCGGCGGCCGCCGGTGCCATTTCGATATCTCCTCTTCTTCATCACGAAAGACAACATGTTGGCGCCGCTCTGACGTGGGAGTTGGGGGTTCTTGAAGACGACGACGGCTCCGTCAGCGGAGGAAAGGAGGAGAGTGAAGTCGTTGAGGAAGAATTGGGAGATTAGAGGAGCTTGTTGTTGAGGCAGAAGCGGCCGGCGTTTGTTGGAACAGTTTTTCGAGGAGTTGGGCGATGATCTGCTACTGTGTGAGGTTGCAGTTGCAGTTGCAGTTACAGTGGTGGGGATGAAACTGGCTTGTAGAGCACAAGGCTTTATATCTTGTGAACAACAGAGTTCTTTTTTCTTCTTCTTTTTATCTTTTCCTTTTTGTTCTTTTCGAACTTTTGCCGAAAGCGTTGTCCTGCAAAAAGCGGAAGCAATTATTTGATCTGAAGTCATCTTGCAATTATTTGATCGGAAGTCATCTTTATCATCAATTTGTTGATCTCGCGCTTATTGCTACATCGCATCTTGGTTGATGAACCAACCATCTCAAAGCTCGCCTCAACCAACCTGACATTTCGATATGAACTTGACATCTATTCCCTATTCCATCCTAAAACAATATTTATCTCCACTATAATTCCATAACTTCTTTGAGAAACATATATGTTTAAATAAACAACAAGACCAAGATCGAAGCTAGAGAAACCAGTCAAACTTAATGAATCAGGAAGACAAGCCGTACCAAGTTATTCAAGTAGTACAGGCAAACGACGGACTAGTCAAAACAAGACAGGGCGGACTTAATGAGCCATCATGATGGGCATTTTACTAAACGAAGCGCAGTCAGATTACTGCAAAGATTCCGAGAAACGGAACTTTTCAGACAATATGGCAGAAGCAATCGGTATTATTAAGGATATTAATTTGGTGAAGGAAAATTAAAATCAAGCTTTAATATGCAAGGAAGAAGGACAATGCACCTGTCCAATTACATAATAGTTACTATAAGACAAGATCAACAATCAATTCAGCATTTTTATCTACATGTGATCATTTGCTGGAGGATGATTGAGTCTAGCATTTGGTCGAAGAGTATGGCAATCAATTAATTCGATCTGGACAATTGTAATTAACAAAAATAATTCTGAAAAGTAAATCATGCATCCATTCCCTACTCTTTTTTCATATCTTTTCCCAGCAAGAAAAAAAAAAAGTAGAAAACTCAGGCAAGCTACAGAACTAGGCTTCGACCTCTGTGTGGCAGATGGTTGAATCTTTGCTTCAAATCAAGTTTAGATATGTTCAGCTAGAACCAGGGCTGCAACTCTTCGCAAGGAGTCAGAAACTTTCTTGATGTCGGATACAGTGTGACCTGCCGAAACAAACAAGCGAATGCCAACTGGAAGATGGCACTTATCGAGAACTGACCTTTTTGTGCTAACAACAAAGACAGAATCTTCCCTCAGTGCCTGGACCAAGTCAGCAATTGTCATACACAAAAAGCATAATTTGGTATGCTCGCGAATGATAGCTCAACAACTTACCCTTTCGGCGATTTTGTTAAGAAGTTCCAAGTCACTCTTGGAGGAACCTGTTGATTTTTTAAGTTTTAGGAAGACAAGGGGCGATAATGGATCGCTTGCAATTGTCAAACCTGGTAAATCTGATAACCCTGCAGTCCAAAAAAGTTTAAATTTCCAGAAGTTAGAGAGGCAACTCAAACCAAGGTAGCAAATATGTTATTAAACATTTTACATTTAGATAAAAATCATGCAAAAAAAAATAGTAGTAGACTCTCCCTGATGAAACTTGAGTTCAATATTTAGTTTCCAAACATGCGATATATATAAAGCAAAACTAAGAATCTGATAATAAATCAAACATTATATGCCATCTAAACATACTAGTTGAGATATAACGAAAATAACAAGTTGAATATTCCGTGTAAGAACATTTGAAAGCTTTCATTCTCAGATACTGGCTATCAAATATTGGATGGAATACATGGTATAAGTATGCAGTTAAACTCATCTCAAAAAACTAAAATGACATGCAACAACATGAAAACTGAACATGTGTATGTATAATCACCTGGCTGGCATAGAGACCGCACTAAGTATAGTCATTGTTCAGTGATATATCACACACCATAATGCTACAGCATTCAGATTTTCCAAATTTATCATCAAATAGGTCCGACAAGTAGGAGAGAAAAAAAAAGTGACATGGGAAAAGGGGTAAACACTATGAAAGTGCCATATGCATTTAAAAGCAATAAATTTTCTTGGAAAAAAGAATTCACCTTTCCAGATTAGAGAAACATTGCTCCTTAATGTTGTTAGAATGGATGGATTATCCTCTAAGTAGTTCACAGCGGCAACTGCAGCACTTGCAAGATAGGGAGGTAAAGATGCAGAAAAGACGTATCCAGAGCTACTCAAACGCTGCAAAACAAAATACCATCAATCAAAAAGAGTCAAACTGACATGATTCTGCAATTCACGTTAGATTGTACTTGGTGATCAACTACTCTGGCACTTCCAGTGCAAAACCCCCCATCAGTTGCCAACGCATTTCCCATACCAGCAGTTATTATATCAACCTTCTCAATCTGTAAGATCAATCAATTAGAAACCGCATGACAAAGGTGTATAGAATGTGGGGAAACAAAGGTTAGACATACTGGTACTCCATAATGCTCTGCAAGACCTCGTCCAGTGTTTCCAAGTACACCAAAGGAATGGCTTTCTTCCAATATGACCCGAAAGCGGTACTTCTCTTTTAGCCGCATAATTTCATTCAATGGGGCAACTTGACCAGAATTCTGGTTTAAAGATATTAAGATGCTTTATTTTTTGGATATGATCAATTGGTACTTCAAATATAAGAAATTGGCCATCTAGAAAGTGGGTTACTAAAAGAGTTCGTATTGAGGGTGATGTTGATGACAAACCAAAAAGGAACCATCCACTGGAACAAGATAAGTTTTGCAGTGGAGAGTTGAGTTACTAATAGCTGGATGAAACAGGAAAACTATGGTGAGAATCGTCAATACCTGGTAAAGTGCTTCAACAACAATATAGCGTCTAATCTTTTCTGCTTGCCTATTTCCACGAGTCAATTTCTCTAAAGTGCCCTCTAGCGATGCAATATCATTATGCTTGAAGTAAACAACAGTACTTCTTGAGAGATAAAGCCCATTTTGCACTCCCCAATGAACACCCTCATCTCTGAAAAATCAAGCAAAGCATAAGTTTGTTGTGGGAATTAACTCAAGCAAAGCATAAGTTTATTGTGGGAATTAACATTGACAAAGAATTGAAGTGCCAAAGTCAACGACATATTTAAAGGCATCAATATAGCCTCTTGCCAAAGGCAGGGTAAGGCTGCGTACATTGGATTCCCTCCCCGGACCCCGCAAGGCGGGAGCCTCGTGC
>JBBMKF010346877.1:2366-14876 GCA_037834155.1 Curcuma caesia
CAACTTATTGAGTTTTTTCACTATAGTTTTAAATTTTAGAAGAATTTTTTTCTCAATCTGCGAGCCAACTCAAGCCCACCACGGGCTAACCCACGCGGGTCGCGAGCCCAAGTGGGTCCTCGATATACCTTAGAATGGGTTAAAATTTCAATCCAATCCGTTTAATTTATTTAATGGGGCAGGCCAATTCGACGAGCCTAACCTAAATTGACGGCTCAACCTCTTGCTTAGACCTACCCACAAGTGAGTCCTAATCACACTAGGCTTGAGCCCATAACTAGGTCAATGGGGTCGATTACCCCTTGACCCGGGTTGCTGGGCTTGAATCATAACCTACTTGGCAAGGGTCGGGCCGATTATGGTTTAGTGGCCCATTTAACTACGAAATCAATGGTTAACTGTCGGTTCGATAGTTTTTTTTTATAGATGTAAAATTTATTAAATTGTTAAAAAAATAATTTCATTATTGAGACTCGAACTTGGGTCTCTATATGAGAGCTTGGTTACCCATTGACCAAAGTTACAGATCTTAACCATAATCAGCTTGGCCCCTATCGGGCTGGTTTTTTAACAGAGCTGCCAAATGGGTTAACCCATGGTGGGGCGGATCAACCCACTAAAAATCCATCAAATGACGGGGCTGGGCGAGTTAACCCACCAATTTGGTGGGTTGGAAAATCTCCAACCCAACCTAACCCAACCCAAGGCGGGTTACAGGTTAGGCGAGTCAACCCTGGACCTATCAAAAATATTAAAAATTTTAAGTTTATATTACAGTTTAAATTAATCAAGTTGAAATTTTTAAACTTGAGTTGTAATTTTTAAGTTTGAATTATAATTTAGACGGATCAAACCTACTAATTCATTAAGTTTTCTACTTTAATTTTAAAATTTAAAATAAATAAATAAATTTTTTCAACCTGCACGTGGGTCAACCTAAGTCCGCCGTGGGCCAAACCATGCGGGTCGAGAACCTAGGCAGATCAACCCATTTGAACCCATCTTAGAATGAGTTGATAAAATTTCAATCCAACTCGCCTAAATTACTTGGCGGGGCGGGCCAATTCGACAGGTCCAATCCAAATTGATGGTTATACGGTTCAATGACCAATTTAATTATCGAACCAGTGGTTCAAACCACCATTTTGATAGGTTTTTTTTATAAATATAATTTTTTTTAATTGTTAAAAAGAATTCTATTGTCGAGACTCAAACCCGAGTCTCTCAGATGAGAGGCGAATATCTAAACCAACAAGACTATAACCATTGATATCCTTATGTGTTAGTTAATTATTTAATAACTAATTAATAGTTTTATTTTATTATATTCCTATTCTTAATAGTTGGAAGAAGAGTAAGAGAGTAAATAATATCTTTCAACTCTAAATTATGTAATAGTTCGTTTATACTAGTGTGATTTAAAAGTTAAGAGGAGTAAAAGCAATTCTGATAGTTGGGGAGAGGGGAGTTTTTTTATTTTTTTAACGATTGAGATTTTTTTTTATCAATAGTTACAATTTAATATCTATTATTCTCCAAATGTTATAAATAAAGAGTTTATTTCATCATTTCCACACCATTTTCTCTACTCTTAATTATGAAATCTTGATCGTTTTCTACTTTAATTCTTCAATTATAATGGAAGGAGGAGGTTCATCATCTTAATCTCAGAGAGACAATAGTTAATCCAAATGAGGATCATGATATTCAATTTAAAGATGATAAGCTTGAACAAGTTTTGACATCCAAGTCATAAAAAAGTGCTGATGATGATAGTTTTAAGGTTTGAGATACTCCTTGAAAATCGGGATACATAAACAATTTGAATAAGTGCAAGCCCTTTTTTATATTTTTGTAATAAATTTATAATTTTTAAATGATAATAATCTTGAACCATGGTGAACTATGAACAACATCGTGAACCAACGGTTCTGAACCATAACTTCGATGGTTAAGGTTAAGGGTCGATTTGCTAGGAACCATTGAATCGGTAGTTCTAAATAGTCAGTTCTGAACCATGGTCAAGTCTAGTTAGTTATTTATTTAAAACTAATCAATAGTTTTCTTTTGCTATATTGTTATTTTTAATAGTTGGAATAAGAGTAAGAGCGTAAATAATTTCTTTTAATTCTGTATTATGTAATAGTTCATTTATACAAGTGTGATTTAAAAGCTAGAGAGGAGTAAAAATAATTTCGATCATTGGGGGAGAGAGGGAATTCCTTGTTTTATCAATGATTGAGATTATTTAACTATTGTTTGACCAATAACTATGATTTAGTATTTGTTATTCTACAAACTCTATAAATAAGGAGCTCATTTTATCATTTCCACACTATCTTCTATACTCTCAATTAAGAAATCTTGATCACTTTCTATTTCAAGTCTCTAATTATAATGGAAGGAGAAAGTTCATCATCTTGATCTCGAAGGAGTAAGGAACTAATCAATCAGAATGAGGATTATGATATTTAATTTACCGATGATAAACCTGAGCAAGTTCCAACACCCAAGACCTAAAGAAGTACTAATGGTGATACTTCTAAGGTTTGACATACTCTTTTAAAATCATAGGAGATATGTAAACAACATAAATAAGTACAAGCCCTTCTTTATATATATATTTTTATAAATTTATAATTTTTAATATTTTTAAATAATAATCTTGAAACGTGACGAACAATGAACTGAATCATGAATTGACGATTTTGAATCATGAACCATAACCATCTTGGACTGTTTAAGGTTAAGAGTCAACTTGTCAAGAACCGTCGAATCAGTCATTTTGAATTGTCGAACTGTCGGTTTTGAACTATGGTCGGATCTACTCCTACTGTGAAGAGATCTGATGCCCAAAAGGAAAGAAAGTCCATTCTTATAGATAAATTCACATCTAAGAAGCTGATTGTGGATCCGATTGCAACTGTACAACAATGATACTAGACCCTTTGATGCCGACAAAAGGCATTCACATCCAAAGTCAAACATGAGCATCACAATAAATCAGGTGTTACTAATGGTCACATAGATAGTTGGCGAAAGATGATGAGATAGAAGAGGATGCTTCTGAGTTTAGTGTGCCTATCCTTGGGGTCATGAAACCAAGGGAAGGAAGAAAATGGAGCAAGGTAAGTTATAAAGCTACAAGACTTGAAGTAGCTAAAGCTGCAGAACCTGTAAAAGTTGAGATACTTAAGGTGGGGGAATGGAAGAATTAACATATAATTTGGTTGTAATATTGTCTGCAAGATAATCGCTATCCCGCTTACATCAGTTGGTATTAGAGCTCTCAGATTCGATGGATCATCGTCATGATCGTGATTGGTTGTGATAGACAGATTTCGACAAAGGAAGTCTCACACCGTGATCGTAACACCCAAGACGAGATTCTTGATTTACAGAGAAAAGTTGCAAAGTTATCCCAGCATCTAACGATGCAAGATATAAAAGATCGTAAGTTCTCTTATTTTAATTCTTCCACTTTTAAAAATTCTTATCACAATCGCGAAAGCTATTGTCGAAAGAAGCGATATAAAGATATTGGATTTTCCGTTGATCTTTCCAAATTTTCTGGGACTGAGAAATTTGTTGATTGGCTTAATGAAGTGGAAAGAATTTTTTATTATGAGAAAATGCCCAATCATGTAAAAGTCAAACTGATCACCATCAAACTCACCGATCGAGCATCAATATGATGGGAGTAGTTGCAACACTCATGAGACAAATAGGGTAAAGTTAAGATATTTGGTTGGGAGAAGATAAAGAAAAAAATGAAAGATACTTTTTATGAGGTCAAGAACAAATGTGACAAGAAAAAGGAGATTAGAGAACCATCATTATCAAAGTCCTGAATTGCTTAAGATCATCAAGGTCATAGGTTTCTTTATTTCTCTTTTGAAAAATTATTAATTTTCAATAAAGGAGAGATGTCGAAGCACAAGTTTAATTTTGAGGGATTCGGGATCAATCGCCTTACCACCTACAACTTTGAGAGAACGCTAGCTCCGCAATACCTCTATGCCCCCAGTCCTCCTATGGCAACGAAAACAACCATGAAGATGTAGACCTCGACAACATCGAGTACGATCAATCCAACTCTCTCAATCATTCGATCACAGGAGGCGGCAAAGATGACAACAAGATCGAAATATTTGGTGATCCAATTTATGATGATGTTGACGAAGAGGAGATAGACCTAGATGAAGTGTTGATCGAAGACCAAAAGTTCATTTTGTCCGATGGCAATCAATAGTCAGGTTCATCTATCGACAAAGCCCCAATCTTCATCGTCTCATCTTGCATTTATTTGGCATCTCAATTTATTCATCATGATAAAGACGAGACCGAGTCAACTGGTGAGCCAATTACGATGAGGATGAAGTTGTCGATGAAATAGTCGGTGATCCAATTCTTTGTCCGACTTCGATGTTGGTGGGTTGCTCAATCAAGCCCTTGTCATTTCTTCTGGATGCGCCGATGGACGCTTCCACTGCACAAGAGGCTTCTCCTTCAAAGAAAGCACCAAGTCTTGTCCAGAACTTTGTTGACCATTCTGATGATTTAGCTTCAATAGACATGATGCAACAGCAAACATATTTATCTAAGGATATAGAAAATACAGATACTTTGGTTGTATTAGAAGAACATGAGTAGATGCAAATAGAGGTTTCAACTAATGGAACCAAAGAAATAGAAGATGATTGTGATTTGAATGAAGGCAACCTCGTGGACGAAGGAAAACAAAGGAATCTAGTTAGCTCTTCAATAATATCCCCCTCTTTAGTACATATGCATTGTCAATCTTTTTTTCTTAAATTCCATGTTAACTAATTTGTCAACTTCAATTACTATAACTACTCCATTTTCTTTTTTGACATTTTGTGGAAGGATCTTGGAAGGTGGAGCTCAGAGCCTCAATTGTTGTATTACTTGGGAGGTGGGTAGCAGTCCGTCGGATCCGCTAGGCCCAGCTCTAGTAATCATGGGGAATGTGATGGTAATAAAGACAGTGGTGAACGCTATGACTGCATGCACGGTGGTGGTGCTCGTTGTGTGTCACTATATGCAGAGTTCGAGCTTGTGGTCGGTGGTCATTGCAGTGATCAAGGAGCTAGAGGAGCAGGTTGGTTTGCCTATTTGGAAGTTGCGACAAGAAGATGACAGTGAATTCTACCAAATTAATGTCAGAGGATCTTCCTCTTAGACCACCACCTGATATTATTTTAAACTCGAGATGAATTCTTTCAACCTAGGACAACTTATGCAGGAGAATCCAAAGATTTTTATTGTTAATTTTGATAATTTTTATTTTTAGTAATTTTTAGAGTTTTTGGTATTTAGAGTAGTTTTGAAAAGTTTTATTTTTTTATTTTAGGATTTTCTTAAATTCGTTTAGGATTTTTAGGATTGAGTCTATTAAAATTTTTCTTAGGATTTTATATTTGAAGTCCGTTTAGGATTTTTAGGATTTTGAGCCTATTAAGAATTTTTTTTATTAGAAATTTTTCTTTTTGAGTTTGTTAAGAAAATTTTCTTTTTATTAGGAATCTTTTTTTCGAGTTTGTAAATAAATTTTCCTTTTTATGAGGAATCTTTCTTTTAGAGTTTGTTAAGAATTTTTTTTTAGGAATCTTTCTTAAGGTTTGGGTCTATATGAGTTGATGTTTAGAAAGAAAAAGTTTTGGTTTAATAAGACAATGTCATTTATTTCCCTATCTTTTGTTATTCTTTTGAATTAATAGGTTTTAGAAGATTGTTTCTGACGTTTACAGTCGAACCAACGGATTCAATATTGCTCCCGAGATAATCGCTATCCCGTCCGACGTCGGTTGGTATCAGAGCTTTCAGATTCGTTGGATCATCGTTAGGGTGGTTATCATGGTCGTGACAGACAAGTTCCGGCAGAGGAAGTCTCACACCTTGAACGTTACACGCAAAATGAGATTCTTGATCTATAGAGACAAGTTACAAAGTTATCCCAGCTTCTAGCATCACAAGATTGTAAAAGTTAGCTCTCAGATCCGATGGATCATTGTTATGGTTGTGATCGTGGTGGCGATAGGCAGGTTCCGATTGAAGAAGCCTCACACCGTGATCGTAGCATTCAAGATGAGATACTTCAAGATCTACAAAGACAAGTCACAAAGTTATCCAGCGTCGAGAGGCGCAAGATCATAAAAGTCGTAAGTTCCTTTATTCTCATTTTGAAAATTCATTAATTTCCAATCAAGAAGGGATGTTGAATTAATGCAAGGTGAGATGATGGAGATTTGAACTTTGTCGATAGATGAACCATGCTGCTGATTGCCATCGGACATTTGGTCTTCGATCAACGCTTCATCTAGGTCTATCTCCTCTTCGTCAGCATTGTCATAAATTGGATCACCAAATATTTTGATCTTGTCATTGTCTCCGCTGCCTCCTGTGATTGGACAATCGGGCGAGTAGGTCTTATCGCATTCGATATTGTCAAGATCTGCATCTTCATGGTTGTCTTCGCCATTGTAGGAGGAAGGGGTGATGTAGAGGCACCGCGGAGCCAGTGGTCTCTCGAAGTTATAGGTGGCGAGACAGTTGATTTTGCATCCCTCAAAATCAAACTTGCATTTCGACATCTCTCCTCAATTAAAAATTAAGAACTTTTCAAAAAGAGAATAAAGGATCTTACAATCTTTAGGATCTTGCGCCACTAGACGTTGGAATAACTTTGTAACTTGTCTATATAGATCTTGAAACTTATTGCACCTTGAGGACGAGTTTTTTTCAACCTGGACGATTGATGCAGGATGATCCAAAAATTTTTATTACTAATTTTAATAATATAATTTTTATTTTTAATAATTTTTGAAGTTTTTGATATTAGAGTAGTTTTGGAAATTTCTATTAGTTTTGAAATTTTTTTATTTTTATTTTAGGATTTTTAAGTTCATTTAAGATTTTTTGGATTTTGAGTCCGTTAAGAAATTTTTCTTTCTATTAGGATTTTATCTTTCTTTCAGAAGTTAGGGTTTTGGGTCTATATAAATATCATATAAGTTAATGTTTAAGAATAAGAAATTTTAGTTTAATAATATTTTCGACATTACCGTTTATTTTTCCATCTCTTATAATTCTTCCTAATCAATAGATTTTAGAAGATTATTTTCGACGTTCGCAGTCAAACCAACGGATTCATTATTGTCCGCAGGATAATTGCTATCCCGTCTGGCATCACCAACCTCATATGGCTATGCCACTGTTTGGTTCCATAGAAGTTTCTCACCAACCATCAAAATAACTTCGAGAAGTGTTTATGTTGAGGCTACCGATAGTCGACCTTTATGATCAATCCATTGTTGTAGAGCATCATGTTCTTATTTGGGTACAAATTCTGTAAAAAAAAGTGTACATTAACTATTTCCTCTCCATATAATCCAAATATCACCTATTTTATATTAAAAAATAGCAGTGATCAATTAATTAGTACCTTTCTCCTTCCAATTCTAATATAAAGATATTAACAGAAATTGATGTGTCTATCCATTGTCGCATAGTGATTTAAAATTTATTAATACCAATTTAAAATATAAGAAACATCAATGTTTATAATCAATCTGTTAGGACATCGGCACTGTATTCTTTTTCAGCACCGACACTTCAAGTTCATACTTTTCTTCGCATGTCTTTTCCAAACTTTTTCTCCAAAACTGGGAAAATCTTTATTTCTTCAAGTTGAACCTTTAGTCAAAAGATTTAAAGTCGTTCTTTTTATTGATCAAGATTGTATATTTTTCAACAATATACGACCAGAACAAAAGGCTTTTTGTGCCTACAAATTCTATGAGAATATCACTCAATGGAGCTGATGAGCGATCCTTCCCTTTTATTTAATTTCACAATTTATTTAAGAAGAAGATATATAGGGATTTAGAATATTTTGGTGACGCTGGAGGCTCCGTCGACCATGAGGTTGTGGCCGCTCACGAACCTCGACTCGTCGCTGGCCAAGAACAGCGCCGCCTCCGCTATGTCCTCCGCTTTCAGCATCACGCCCTTCAGAGCCGAGATCACCTCTCCCAATGCCTCCAGCTCCTCCTCGTTCGCCTGCATGTGTGACACCGTCAGCGGTGTCGCCACCACAGACGACGACACACGGTTCACACGCATCCCTTTCTTGCCCAGCTCCGTAGCCGCGTTCCACGCTAGCCCCACTACCACATGCTTCGAGCACTAGTACACCGGAATACTCAGCACTCCCACCACTGACGCCAAGCTCGTTGTCTATGAAACTAATGAAATATGTGTGTTTGTTTCAAGATTTCTCAGGGAACGGTTTACAAATATCCACATGTATTAGTTCCAAACGTCATTACATCGGTTTGCACCCTTATTTCTCTTGTCAATCATCTTCCCCTTAAGATACTATATGCAAACATCAAAATCTGACATGTTGAGAAAATCAAGAATTTCATGTGATATTAACATTTTAGGCATTGTTTATAACGCCTATGTCATAGCATGGAGGATTTCTCGTTGGTCAAATTGTGTTTTATACATATGTTATGCATAATTATATTATCATTAGTAGGAGTTATAGTGTTTAATTTATACAACTTATCAATCAACGAATCATTGTTAACCAACACTGAATTATAAGGAAAATACTACCCTAAAACTCTATTTTCAAATGAACAAGAATAATTAGATTTGTTCAAACAAAAAATAGAAATTAAGTTCTGTCTAAAAGATGGTACATAAAATGTATTATCTAAATCTAGAAAATTATTGATTCCTAAATAAAGTCTAAAAGCACATATAGACTCTACTTTAGTCTTCTTGTCGTTCCCTGTATAAATGTATTTTTCACTATCAAGCGGCAGTCGACTCTTAAGATAATCATGCATAATTATATTTATGTGAGTAGTAGCACCAGTATCTATCCACCAAGTGTCATTAGACATAATCACTAAGTTGACTTCTGAACTGACAAAGTTAAGAAGTTTAATTTGGGGCAATCCTTCTTCATACAACCCTTTTTCTTATAGAAGAAACAAAGAAAATCCTTATCTTGCATCTTTTTCTCTTTATGCCCATGAATCCCAGAATCTACAGTTTATTTATTTTTTAGTTTTTTTATTGATCCTCTTTCTTTTGTTGCTTAAACGCCTGATGAGTGGATGTAAAATAAGCACTTCAAATGTATCTCGCCTCAATCTCTCCTCCTCTTATACACATTGAGCAATAAGCTTGATCATCCATTACTTCTTTTGAGTATTAGAAGATATCTTAAAAGGAGTGAACTGTGCACGTAGAGACATTAAGACAAAGTGCACTGCATATTATCCTTCATTTCAAGTTACAATGCCTTTAGTCTTGTGGTGAAATTAGACGTCTTCATAATGCCCTCACATATGTTATCCTTTCCATAATACTGCATGGACACTAACTTTGATACACGAATCTATTTGCTAATTACTTTAGGAAAGATCTCGCATCCTCCTCTTCAATTATTGAGTCCTTTAGTGGTTCTGGAATTGAGAGCTTCATGATGCTTAGATTCATGTGATTCGATCGCTCTCACTTATCAAAGTCAGCTCTCTACTTTACAGTGCTAGCAATGGTTAAATGTGTGGCGCGATCGTGTCTTAATGCATAGTCCAACTCTATGCAACCCAAGAATATAGTAACATATTCTTTCTAATTGGCAAAGTTTGATTTAATAAATGTGGGGATATTACTCATGTTAATAGTTATAGATTGTACTGGAAATGAAAAGAGAAAGCTACCGTAAGCTCATGACCAAAGCCAAAAATATTGAGAGATATAAGTAGGAAATTATGCAATAAGAAAACATGCAAGGCTCTTACTAAGATACTAAATACAACATTATATTTTAATTTTTAGATTAAATATAATTTGTTAACGGTACTCTCTATTATAGTTCAAACCTTAGTTGGTCGCACAATACGCCTTCCTTTGAGTCAACACATCAATAGGAAATTGAATGTCTTCATTTGGGCCAACACATTACGAGTATGATCTAAACAAATAAAAAAAATTTGTTAATTGTAAGCTACCCTAAAACTTATATCTAGCTTAAAAGTAATATTGATTTAGATCAATTACTTTTAATATAGATATACGTCTATCAATACAAAATGTACTAAACCTACCAAAGATGTCTTCCTTTGGGTCAACACAATAGTTTAATTTAGTAGCACGTGTATAAATAGACTCAGGAAAAATCTTAGAAAATTGAATTGAACAGAAGTAATCTACTTCACTAATGATTCCCAAATGGTCTTGAGTGTAAACTCAAGTGGTGGAGCGACAACTAGGCTATCAGCACCTAACATGGCATGCCCATGTCAATTGACACAGTTGTGTTGAGTGCTCATAGTGCCCAACATAACCTGGCTATGTTGGGCGGCATGGTCGTGTCGAGTGTTAAGCTCGCGACTATGTTGAGTGCATATAGCGTCTGACATTGCTTAGGCATATCATTTGACATGGCCGTGTTGGATGCGCACAGTGCTTAGCCATGTCAATTGAAACTATCGTTATCAGGGTCGCAACACACAACACGACCATGTATGGATACAACCCAAAACCTAATTTTAGATAGAAACAATGATTTTCTTCGAAAAAATGACGAAGGTTACCATCGTTCTTCATGTTCTTTGCAGAAAAACACGAAGCAGAAAAACACAAAAAACTTGAAAATGTCACTTCCTTAGGGTTTTCCTTTCAAGAATTTTGACAAACAAAAAATTATTTTGTGCTAGGAAAATCAAATCTAGCATAGAAACAACGAAATCGATGAAAACCCCAACTTTATCGATATAAAAAATGACGAAACAACTGCGGCTCTGATATCACTTGTTGGGAAATTATTTTCTTAACCGTATGAATTCTAAAGCATGATAAACTCGTATAAAAGAGTATAGTACAACAAGGATCTAATTATGTCATGATTCTATAGAAGAAAATAAATACCAAAGGATGACGATGAACTAGCTTGTAGCGGAAAAACCATAACACCCATATGTCATCCACGAATCCGAGAATTCTTCCGTAGGATGAAGAGGGTGAACAAGGGAGATGGTCTTTCGGAGGAGTTAAGTTGACGATGTTGTAATCTATTCGTCGATGGAGAGCAAAGAGATCTATTAGAATTGTCTATATATATATATATCCATTATCAGTCTATTAATGATAACGGTGCAGATAATTAACAAGTTCTACACATGAATCCCATATCCAATAACTTAAGCCCTCAATAAACATAAATTAAAATACTTAATGGATTTAGTTCTTCTAATGATATATATCCGCATGTCACAAATAACGTATAAGTCCACCAAATAAAGATAAAATTCAACAGATGTCTCACAGATCAAAGCAGACAAGTCAGAGAAGCCAGTCGAACACTTTTTTTTTTTTGCAAGACATTGTCCGGTCCCTGGCATTAAGTCTGTTTTGGATTATACATCAAATTAAATGTGATAGATATTTCGCACATCCTTGAAAAGGAATGAAGCTCCAAGTCGAACCAACTGTGCATCCTGAGGAGGGAAAGAGATAACAAATATCTTAAAGATCAACTTCTAACTCAAACACTTGAATTACTCTTAAAAAAAAGGCACATCTTCAAAGAATAGAGGATCACCTTGATGCCTCAGCAGACACTCCAACTCACTAGCTTAGAATACGGAGAACAAAAGTAGAATATGAGACATTCAAGGGCAGTTTTCCTTGAAACTTGATATATATGCTAATTTCCCGGCCAGGACTGTTATGAGGCCTCGTCGTCTCCGTGAGGACAAAAAAAAAACAACCTTTTGGTAGTTACGTGTAATTAATGTGATTTCGATTTTAAGATAAGATTGAAAGATAATGTTAGAGTTATAAATGACAAATTCTGTAAAAAAAAAATGTGCATTACTATTTCCTCTCCATATAATCCAAATATCATCTATTTTATATTAAAACATAGCAGTGATCAATTAATTATTACCTTTCTCATTCCAATTATAATATAAAGATATTAACAGTGACTGATGTGTCCATCCATTGTCATACAGTGACGTAGTTGATTTAAAATTTATGAATACAATGTTTATAATAAATCTGTTAGGACATCGGCACTGTAGTCTTTTTCGGCACCGACAGTTCAAGTTCATACTCTTCTTCGCATGACTTTTCCAAACTTTTTCTCCAAAACTGGACAAATCTTTAATTCTTCAAGTTGATCTTTTACTCAAAAGATTTAAAGTCGTTCTTTTTAATGATCAAGATTGTATATTTTTGCATTTAACTAGAACAATATTCTATATTACGATCCAGAACAAAAGGCTTTTTGTGCATACAAATTCTATGAGAATATCACTCAATGGAGCTGATGAACGATCCTTTCCTTTTATTTAATTTCACACTTTATTGAAGAAGAAGATACATAGGGATTTAGAATATTTTGGTGACGCTGGAGGCTCCGTCGACCATGAGGTTGTGGCCGCTCACGAACCTCGACTC
>JBBMKF010346985.1:0-14875 GCA_037834155.1 Curcuma caesia
AATCCTGGAAACAGCCTCTTGCCAAAGGCAAGGTAAGGCTGTGTACAATGGATCCTTTCCCCGGACCTCGCATGGCGGGAGCTTCGTGCACCGGGCTGCCCATTACTAGAAAAAATAGAAATCCAAATGAAGAATGTTCTGACAAGAGAGGCCATGGTTATCTCATAGAGATGATGGAAGGAAAGGAGAACTTGGAATCTTGCCAACTTGAGGAGGTTCTATGTTTAGAGTGAATTCGGCTTAAGACCGCAAGTTTAAGATTTAATCTCAAAAGGTTTTTTTTTCCAGTTCTAAAGTATCATCATGATAGGCTAATGTATATAGACTTAAATGATATGAAGAAATATAATAGAATTTAAGATTTCAATAGATTAATCTCGATATGCTTCTTTTGTTGGTTAAAGGTGCTTTTCACCTGCAATAGTATGAATCAAACTAACCAAAAGATGAACTCATCTTCAGAGAACTGTGAACAAGAGTTGAATTCAGGCTGAGAAACACCAAACTCACAACCATTTTGACCAAGCTGCTAAGATGCAAAATGATGTCCTTAGAGAAAAGGGCATAAATCCTTTGGATCTACAAGAACCCAAGATCCCAATAAGCATCTTGAAAGGAAAAGGCATAAGTCCTCAATCTAGAAGTGAAAACAAGGATTCAAAGAGGCATCTGAAAAGAAAAGGGAATAAGACAAAGGATCTAAAAGAACCAAGCATCTCAAAAAGGTGCCCAAGATAAGGACCTACTCAAACAGACATGAAACTTAAGATCCAACAATGCATCCTAAAAGAAAAGAGAATAAGACCTCAGATCTACAAAGTTCAAGGTAAACAGGTATCGTGAAAAAAAATGGCATAAGTCTGATAGATATCTTGTCAAGGCTCTAACGAAACATCCTAAAATAAAAGGGCATAATGCCTCAGCTCTACAAAGACCATTAAAATGATGGTGTACAAGAGAAAAATGAAGAAGAATTCCTTTTTCATCTTTTGACAAAAGTGAGTATCTTGGGGTTTTCCATCCGACTCGAGGTGAGATGGTGTAATAGTCATGGTGGAAACAAACCCTATGTCCAAAATAAGGTGGTATGTAAGCCCTGTAATAGTATGTAATAGTCATGGTGGATAAGCAAGGGATGAAAAGGGAGTCAAAGTTTGACTTACAAAGAACTATTAGGAATTGTGAGGCAAGTGAAGGTGGTTTGTAAGCCCTGACATTATGAGCAAAGCTGTGCAAGAGCTAGGAACTCAGACTACTATACTTGTCAATTCCTAGAATTTTTATGCATTGATGATGGAAGGTTTCAACTGAACTTTGTCTTAGGAAGGCCTTGTGTCTTGGGTTGGCTTGGTTCAGGTTGGGCATTCATGATCAAGGAAGAGTTTGTTCAGAATGTTCCATAAGAACAAATTTGAAGAAATCTAGAAAAAGGCAGAGCACTACAACTGAAAAGCATATCAATTCTTCATTTGAATGAATCTAGCTCCGAGACTCAATTAAGTTTTGCTCAAAGAGGGTCATGATGTAACTAAAGGGTAAATATATAATATAAGAAAAGGCTTGAATTGGAGACAACTTACTAAACTAATGGCTAAAGAACTATGAGACAAGAGGATTTAGAGTGCAGTCCTTCCTGAGCAGTAAGTTGAAAGAAAAGGAAAATAAACAGGAGGGTTCTATTTATACTGAGAAGGCATCATGTAGTAAAGGAGAATAACAATTCAATTAAAAGTGTTGCTGAGGAAATGATTTTTGTCACCTTATTTTGGTCTATATTCTCTACCTCGTAGGAAACATGCACTTGAATTCGGTCTATATTCTCTACCCTCATAGAAAGCATGCACTTGAACAGATTATAGAAAATTAATTCGAGCAAATTGAGGAGATCAAAGGGTACTTACATTCCATGAGAAATGATTCATTGAGCTTAATGCTAGAGGAAGTAACCAATATGGGTAAAATTATCACATAACTAAGTAATTTGTCAAATGTGTGACAACATTTATGGAACATGATTCTACCAATGTAAACATAATATAAGCTGAGAAGTCGGACCAACCCAAGGCATGCACATGAATAAGCGAAGAGGAAATACAACAAGAAGCATTAGATTGATTCACTAGTGAGTTATGTGGCAAGGCATCATTGGGAGGGCTCATGCCCCGAGCCTACAAAATGAGGAGAATTCCAGCCATTTGGAGAATCTTGGATGACATGCCATGAGACAAAAAATTTTCCAACTCAGACATGCTCTACCTCACTTTCACTATTTCATTGATTTCTCCACTTTGACCCATCCCTTAATTCAAATCCTCTGACTTCAACCAAGTACTCAACTTGATGAAGTCAACCACAATCGACAATTTGGGTGAGTTGTACTCGCCTATGTTTTTATAAACTGGCAAGGCTTGAACTAGAAGAACATTACAATGGAAATAGGGAGAAACAACGAGAAGGGTAATTATGGTCAGATCCTACCAAAGAGTGGTGATGGTTGTTGGATGAATGGTAGGGGTCAGAGGATTGGATCATAAAACCTAACAATTTAACAAAGTTATTTGGCAAATAAAATTTATTAAATTGCATTAAGTATGAACATTTTATAGTTTACTATATTATATTGTTATCACATATAATGAAAATCATTCATATATAATGCAAAATAAATAGTTAAGATGTTGCACTTCTTTTACGTAGTAAGAAATTACTTTCTCAAGTCCATGCCAAGGACAAAAACAAAAATAAATCATCTCTAGTTGAAAGCTAAAAGGGATTCTTATGTAATGAAATTACTTGACGATATTGCACAAAAAGGATGGTCTACTTTTAGTGAATGTTTGACTTTAAAACATGTATAAAGTAAGTAGATTTCATTAGTATAATATTGTTGAGACCAACATCCTACTTAGGAATGTTGAGGAACATAAGATCCTTGGTACATAAGACCCCAATCAAATCTAGCTTAGAGGATCTTGATCAATCCTGATATCCAAATTGATAGCACATAAAAACTCAAAAAAGCTATTTTAGAATGAGTTAATGACATAATTATTTAAAAATTGAGCAGAAATTACTTTTATCCATAAAAACCTTAATAATAAGTTTTTCTATGAGATAGCAGTAAACAAAAAAATATAAAATAGGCCTATAACTTGCATGCAAAGTAATCAGCATATTGATACAAGTGACATCTAGCGGACCTGCCATATATGAGAATTGAGCTTCATCTCTAAGGCATGACTCATAGCCAATCCGTCTAATTTTGCAGCCTCTGCAAGAAAAACCTGCAGAGCATCACGAGTTGGTTGCAGACGAACGCCGCCAGAGGTGACAATGGTTTCCAAAAGCTTTTCTTCACGATTCTTAACCCCGCCATTACTTGAACTTGTGTCCTCACTTTCTGCAGCAATGGGAACATTTAATGTTGAATTAGAACCCCATGCCCCAGAATTTCTTCCCGATGCCCTAGCAGCATTCCAATTTTCTGTCTTCTGTTCAATTCCTTGATAATCATCGTGAGTATCTATTTCTGTCGTTAGAGACCTTCGAAGGTTTGGGCTCCTATAACTGCCAGTGTCATCCTTCCTTGATGAATGGGCAGCAGCAAAGGTGCTAAGTCCATGCTTGATGGTGGCACTACCAAGACCTACCACTTCACTAATAAATGACCTTTTCTCCTCAGCTGGAAGCTCAAAGTTTGTGTTACCAAATCCTTGGATGCGCTTATTAAGACCTTCCACTGGTGTTACTGACTTGTTCTCATCAGAAGCAAAAACAGCAGCAACAGCCTCATGAGCAGTTTCACGAACAGCCTTATTAAGGGCATCCGCTTTCAGCGGGTCCAACTCACCTTTATAATGGAACAGTTGACGAATCACTGCTGAGTGCCTTTGCATTTCCCTCCTGAACTCGTTTCCAGATTTTCCCACTGCGTACTTGATCAACCGAAGTGCCTTGCAAAGAATAAGATACAAAATAAATATCCATCAAGCTAACTACAAGTTTGTATATTTCCAGTGCCAACAACTTAATATAATCAGACAAAGTATTATGTACATATCCAGATGAGGAGAATTTAGATCGCATACTTTTGAAACATGTTAGGCTAAAAAAACACAATGATCATATCATAAAAATAAGTTCTGTCAGCTAGTCACATACATAATTAATAGAGAAAAATGTGAATAACGATAAGGTTACAACCCTGAACTGCCGTGGAGGGAGGTGAAATCTAATTAAGAATTCAGATCATCTCAATTCAAGAAGAAGAATTTCATGTTTCACTATGAGATTAAACAACTAATAACACAGATACCGGGATTCTTCTCTTGGAAAAAAAAAAGAAACAACATCGAGAAAATAAGTGTGTGGAAAGAATGTGCACCTTTTGCTTCACAATTGGGCTTTTGTGATCAAGACGCTTGAGGATATAATCTGACACCTCCTTCACAATGCCAGCCGGAGAAGTACGCAAAAGATCACAGATTTCCTCCAATTTATACACAGGAGCAACCTTATCTTCGTCCGAAGTTACCCCATCAACCATGCGAGATCTCCAATAAGCTTCCACCGCTCTCCGGCTCTGATCCATACTTCCGCAAAGAAATCAACCAATTCTTATTCCGCTACACCGCAAAATCAAGATCGCAGCACCCAAAAAAAGTCACTCAACCGGACAAACAACAGGAGATATAAATCACCTCATCTCAAAACATAAGGTCTATAGAACTAACGAAGCACAGAGACGATCGTGTAAAAACCCTAAAAAACGAATTCCGTTCATTCAAACAACCACCTTACGTTAAAAGCCCTAATTGAGCGATGTTTCCCGATGAAGATGGCGATTGGCAGATGAAGTGAATCCAAAAGATCGTTCCAGGATCCGTCGATGGGATATAGCAAAAATCGAGCAGGGACTTTGAGGAGGAGGAGGAGGAGGAGTTGGAGGATTTGGGGGAAGAAGGGTAGAGAAAAGGCGAGTTCGATAGCAAGACAATCGACAATCACCAAACTCTAACGGCGATCCAAAAAGCGGGGCCTTAGAACCGTTCGTTCCATTCGTTATGTAATCCTAACCGTTGAGATGTTTTGAATGGTAATCAGGGGCTGAGATGGAACCATAAAAGCTGGGCGGTGACGTGGTGACGTCATATTTGATTGAACTTTTTTCTCCAATCTATTTTCAATTTTCTGTTATAAGAAAAATAAATTTTAAAAAAGTAGTTTTAAAAACATATTTACCTCATAAAAATCACTTACACATTCTCCATTACACTTCAAGGTTTACATTCTTTCAAACATATTAAGTCATTTCATTGCTTGAGCTCTGATGGATAAATTTAGACTTATGGAAAAGTCAAACTGTTTATTATTATTATTATTATTAAAAATTAATTTTATAGTAATTTTAGTCAAACTTAATGTAAAAACTCATTCTAATTAAATTTCACAAATAAACATAGGATGAGGATGTGAGGAATATGCTCGACATAATCCATCAGTTGGATATTGCAAGATCTAACATGGAATCATTGAGGAACATGACAAACCTTTTAGCAAAAGGTCGATCAATAGAAGTCTCTCTGAAAAAGATGGAATCATACAATACACATGACTATTTGTTATATTTATTAGTCCATTGAATGATTTTGAGATCTTGAAGAAAAGAATGTGACATTTGGCGTTTGGTGGACGAAATGATAAAAGGAAGCTATATAGCTATAGAAATTATAAAAATAGAAAAATACACAGGGCTAAGATAGAAAACACAATATTATAATTTTAAATAATTTAAAGTTTCAAATATAAATATGGTCTTGAGATATTTGTAAAAGTTAGTTTAAATTTGCTCGAATTTACTATCATAAATTTAAAATTTATTAACAAATACAAATAGTTGGAAGGGAAGATATCAAAGGAAATAGTTTTATAATAAGATAAAATTTGCTTTTATATAATCCAAAAAAATCAAGATTCTATTTTATTTAATGTGGAATTTCAAATTTTCTTAGAGCAACATTTTATTAATTTTAAACGTGCTGAAAATTAAAAATAAAAGCATAAAATGACAGGACAATGACTAAAAGCATAAATAATAAAAGCAAAGATAGAAGTTCAACAACAATCAAGAAAATGAAAGATATTTACAGGAAAATAAGGGTACATAGAGTTCATACTGACACATAAATAAGCAAAAAGATGAGCAAAAACAACAGCTTGATTCAAAGAAAACTCATCAGATGTAAATTATCTAGGAAACCTATCAAATCCAGTAACCAAGGACCTTGGATCATGGGCGAGCAGGTCCAGGTCCAGCTCCAGCAGCTCCAGCAGGACGTGGTCCTTGGCCAGGCCTTGCCTGATCCTCCTGCAGAACATTACAAGGAAAACATTAATTGGAGTCCTAGAGTTCCAAGCAATTAGGACCTTCTGTGACATTTCTGGACAAACCACGCCAGAATACCAATTAAGATAATCTTAAAGGTTATGCAAAAGAGAATAATAATTAACCAACCTCACTGTTTTTGCATTTTCAAATCCAAAATCAGATCTCAAGGGAATTAAATGAGTGACGCGTGTGTTTTTGGGATGACCTTATATGCGCATTAAATCTAATCGAGAAAAACTAATACGTGTCTAAACAAATTATTAACTACCAACGATCAAGCGTTTATCCCACTAAGAAATTGTTAACAGAAACTGCATCCACATGGACTATTTAATTGCATGGTGAGAACCTTTTTGGATTAGATGTATTGGACAGGCATTCATTTTGACACCAATAAAAGCATAAAAGCCCACACGACAACATGAAACAAAAAATTTAAAACCACTAAAGGCCTAAAATAATGTTCCACAGTAGTATATATAACAGCTAATCACCACCTTAGGCATGCTATCTTCACTTTGGTCTAGCTCGCATAACCCAGCTTCGCCTCAATTTTAAACTCATTCACTCTGGCAATCTACTCATCTTCCAGTCAAGCTCAACCAACTTAGTCTTCCTTTGAAGATCGTCAAACTTAACCAAGATACTATACCAATATCAATCAAACCTTAGACAATTAGGTCAAATCAAACTTATTACTTCTGTCGACCTGACCATGCTCTTCCCAACCTGACCTTCCAGCCAATCTAGCGTAGTTCTAATCTGTTATAGGTTTGCCAACAAATTCTAATATTGTGTCTCAGAAAAACACTGCTTAAGTGACCTTCTAAAACAATTAATTGAATCTATCTTACAATACATATCCACTCATGAGAGTATGTATATCATCATCAAATCCCGAAAACATAGCAAGATGCTAGAGATTCCAAACAATTAGAACATGAAAACTCGATAACAACAGAGATGAAACATGAAAACAGCATCATTGATTATTTGTAATCCTTGGACAATAGATAATACCATTAAATCTTGGGTATATATAGCTCTCTCTCAATCATTTAGTTCTAGCATGTATTGTAAATGACATCTATGTATAACTTAAGAAATACTAATCTACAGGGTGGCAACCAGACATTTCTAATCACATTAGTAGCCACCCAAGTTGTGATGAACAGATGGCTAATTGTCAAGGAATGAAACCACTAGGTACAATAACAATGTCCTCAGCATGGATCACTAAAAGCCATTTAAATTTACACATGAGATTTTAACAAGAATACTTGGCAACGCCATACAATGATTTGAAATGCTGTCAAAGACGGATCTTTCTGTCCATGATTCAATATACATGTTCAAAAGCTTTCTAAAATCTTGCAAATAGAAAAACTATACAATAAGCAACTATATAGGAAGGAATAATTGAAGAAGGGTCCAGCCAAGCATATATAAAAGTGTAGAAGTACTCAGAGCAGTACCCGTCGTCTGAAACGCTGTGGAGGCTCACGTTTCCTCCTGTCGGTGCGAGACCTCACCCTGACAACCTTGGAGTGGATTGCACAGGAAACACAGTACTGCATCTTGATGTATAGCTTAGGAAGAGTGTATCCTAGACGGAATATAGGAGACTTGAGTAGAAAATTTTTTGCCATTGCGGCCAAAATAATTCGAACTATAAGGCAACTAACCATCATATGCACAGGCCTCCTGCACGTCCCGGACGGCGGCCTGCTCCACTATGTTCCTCACGAGAAACCTCTTGATCGCCTTGTCCTACACCATTAACAAAGCATCAGGTGAGTCGTTACATTTACCAAAAAAAGGTTATAAAGAACAATTGATAAAAAGGATTCGACAAACAAGAAAAAAAATGATGCATGCTTCGCCGATGTATCTGAAGTTGATACATAACCTCCGATCGATTCTAAATGCTGCATAAATCATATAACAAAGCTCTAGGGAAACATCACTAACTATCTATTGAAGAAAAATTAGAAGATCCAACGGATGAAACCTTGGGGCAGCACTTTCCGCAGTTGGAGCAGCGAATGAAGTTAACGTGGCCGCGGCCATGCTTGTTGCGCCCGCCGTTCCTGCGCTTGAAAGTCTGCAAAAACGAGAAACAAACCGAATCCAGATGACTTCGAGGAGAAGGAGAAGAGCTAGAAGAAATTCCAGATCCACACCATCTTCGTCGCCCACGATCGAGCTGCTTAGGGTTAAGGCGCGAGGCGAGCGATATTTCAGGAGTATGGTTATATGAGATGCTATGCCTGCATCTTAGCCGTCCCTCAGTGTTTGGACGAATAGGATTTGAGTACCTTGTGTCGTTTTTACGTTGCTTTTAGGATCCAGTCCAACTTAAATTTTAAATAAAATGTAAAACTTTTTTTTTTATATTCCTTTATTATTAAATAAAAATAAACAAACTCTATCAAATCCAATGTTATATTTAGAGCATCTGCAACGTTGCTCGTTAATAACACTTAAAAATAAAAAAAATATGTGGGATCCATCTCTGTCACATGAATATTTTTAAAACATTGAACGCGTTCATGTGATCACTCCATCACTCTTCCACGTCATGTGGAGAGAGATTAAGGAAGTATTATTAACGCTCCTTTAACGAGCGTTGTAGATGGTTTCAGGACAAAAATCCAATGGACATCCCAAGTCCCAACATAGTGGCGCTTTTTAAAAAAAAAATCAAATATACGCTCTCTCTCATCTCATGATTTTATTTCAAAAATACCTTTTGAAACTATTATTATTGTAGAAATTATTTAATAGCTTTCACAATGTATAATAATTACCGATAGCTACTCTAACTTATATGAGTTATTCAATAGCTATTATAAAGTATTTAAAATAAATTTAAAATTTAAGATTTATATAGTACATAAACTACTTTATAGTTGCTACAACGTATTTAAAATAAGTTTAGGATTTAAGATTTTTTAATTTATATCGTATAAAAATTATTGAGTAGCTGTTGTACCATATTTAATATAAATTTAGTATTTAAGATTTATGATTTAGGATCTCTAAACACTATCCAATACTATTTATCTATTTAATCAAAATTATTTAAATTTCATCAAAATTACTTTAAAATAATTATACAATTATAGACACTATATATAACCGATACAACCTTAAATCTTAAATCATAAATATATAAATTCAGTATAAATCTTAAATCTTAAACTAACTTTAAATATGTTATAACAGTTATCGAGTAGCCTATACATAATATAAATCATAAATTCTAAATCTTAAACTCACTATAAACACCGTATAGCAACTATTGGATAGCTTCTATATATTGTAAAAGTTATCCGATAACTATTACATACTATAGAAGCTATCGAATAACTTCTACAACAAGTTATCCGATAACTATTACATATTATAGAAGCTATCGAAAGTTGAATAGCTTCTATATATTGTAAAAGTTATCCGATAACTATTACATACTATAGAAGTTATCGAATAACTTCTACAACAAGTTATCTGATAACTATTACATATTATAGAAGCTATCGAAACACCTTATAGCAACTATTGGATAGCTTCTATATATTGTAAAAATTATCCGATAACTATTATATACATACTATAGAAGCTATCGAATAACTTCTACAACAAGTAATCCGATAACTATTACATATTATAGAAGCTATCGATAATTTCTACAACAACACTAGACGAAGAATATTTTTATAAAATTATGAGAGGGGCGCCCATTTAATTTTTTTTGGAAAATATCAAATTTGAGACACCCCTTATACTTATTCATAAATATTTTACTTATTTATAAAAGCCAAATGGCCATTGCTTCGGGGGAATGAATTAGTATAAATTAAGGGTGGGTAAAATCCATAAAAAGATCGTTTATTTTTTTATTTAAAAAATTTTGGATAGTTTTTCATCATTTATTTATTTTTTAAAATAAACAACATCTTTAAAACACCATCACAACTAGCAACTTGCACCTCTTCAGTCGTCCTTCAATGACAGTAACATTAATGTTCAATGCATTCAAATGCGTCACAACTAGCAACTCTTTATATAAAACATCTTCACAACTGATACAAATTGGTGCATAAAACAATCAAAACCAGTCTCACAGCAGTGATCTTCCAAAGTATTCGAATTCATCAAAGGAAGAGGTTAGACAAATGAAGGCAATCGATATCCGCATTACGCTATTGTTACCGAAAAAAATGATTGTATACAAGAATGATATTTTGGTGGTTTCCCCATTGTGCAACTTAACAAGAGAATCAGTTATCAATTTCACTAGTTACATCCTCTTAAGAACTCAAAAGCAGCAGCATGTAAATGTCATTTGGCTACTAAACTGCTATCTGGCTTTGCGTCTTCACTATTTTCGCTAAAAACTGTGCTGCCAAGTCTAGTAGGTGGCCAGTATCGGAAAACTGACCTGCCAAGTATATTCTTCGCAGGAAGCGGACCCCTGAGAGCAGTATATTGATCGATCAGATGATACAATGAGTGGGTAAATAATGAATGATAGAGTAGCTAACAAAGAAAGTTACCATATGTGTGAATCATAACTATTGTTGCGATTGTCACCCATGACAAACACAGAGTTCCCAGGTACTTGCTGTAGTAGTAGGAATACTAAATTAAAAACAAGGTACAATTAAGAATACTGAAACTAAAAACTGGTAAGAAGGTTGGAAATGGAGTATCCATTGTTGGTTCAATCAGAAAATGAATGAACTAAAGGAAATCACAATCCTTAGCTTTTTCACATAAGTTTTGTTCACTTTAGTTCAGTTTGGCAGATTGTGATATCACTTTGTTTGATCCTCTTATCCATGGTTCAAACAGTTAAATAATTTGGATATAGTTAAATTTTATAGCGAACTCTCAGGAAGAACAGGTAAACTTGTTGCAGCAATGTGTTTCAGTCCAACCCAGACCATAACAAAACTTTTGATTGCTTTAAACAATTGTAGAAATAAAGGTTTTATTTGTTTGGTAAGGTTACACACAAAATTGAAGAAACATTTATCATACCGACACAAAGTTAAACCAATAGACAGGCACATTGCTGGTGACAATAATATGGGCAAATAAACAAAGATTTTCTGTCTAAAAGAAAATATAGGATCTTGGTTTCTCTTCATAGTTGAGCATAAACAATATTATAAAGTTCAATAATAAAGTATCATAGCATCTTCTTTACAGATATTAATTGAATACTTGAAAATCTCCAAGAATGTTAGTGAAACAGAAACATCTAACTGTAGTAAATAAATGCATACTTGTGATGTTTTAGGCTAAAGTTACTGCATATGAATGATGAGTTACTTACAATAGGGTTCATCTCGTATGATGGTGGCTCAAGAATATAGTCTTCATTTTTGACAGTTCCATTTACTACTAACTTGCCATTATGGACCTGCAAGTTGAGATAATATCAAACATAACTGCTCATAAAATGAAAATGATCAAAGTTGAGAATTTCTAACATGTAATTTTTTACATGTATTTTGAATTGCAAGGAACAAGAGGAATGGGATAGCTAGTGTGAAATGGATCCAAAAACCAAATCAAAAAGAAATAGAACAAAATATAAGTAAAATTATCAATGTGAAGAACTTCACAATAGAGAAAAGCATTATTGATTTACTCACTTCCACAGTGTCACCTTCCTTGGCAACAATTCTTTTAATGAATACATCATCATCTGTATAACCCACTTCCTGTATACAGTACAGAATCAGCATAAAGGAGTCTGAAAAAAACTCTGGATGCAATCAGTGCATAGACGTTTTTATTACCTGCAATACTGGTGGGCTTTTGAAGATGATTATGTCATTTACAGATGGCTTTCTAAAGTAATATGAAACCTTTAAAAAATGAGGTAAGCATCGGTTAGACATAAATACAAGGTCAATAAGTTGTATCTTCACATAGAAACATGCATATCATTGAATTAATAAAGAAAAAAGTTGATGATATCTAATTAAACTTCTCAATAATTTTGTCCAATAAAAAAGACAAGGAGAGAAAGATGTCTGAAAAACAAAATGTTAGTAGCTGTTAAGCATCTTCATTTAGTAGTTATCAAGTAAAATCTATGGAATCTAACTTGGTTGTTCCAAGCCACAAGTTATTCAAAGATTACACATCAGGCTAGCGCAGAGTAGTTGCCAGGCTAAGCAAGGTACATCTCCATCAAATCAAGCTTTTGGCATAACCTCAGCTCACACAAAATTTTGGGCGAAACCAATCCCAAATGATGAGGTAATTTAGTGACTTAATAGAAAATTCTCAATGTCTCTGGAACCAAACGTCAAGGTTAGCATAGGAAGCTCAGAGAGTGATGAAGAACTCAATTATAGCTTAGCAGCATCCCTCATCCTACTGGGGCACACAATTTGCTCCAGCAATCATTTTATAACAGCATCAAGCTCTCTAATCCACAATGTAGTTCGATAAGTCAAAATCGAAGACAATTACAAAATCATTCTCTTAGAAAAGAAAATAAAGACCAAAATTGAACCTTTATTGGCAATCAAATTGGTATCAGCAAATACAAGGCAGAGAAAGGTACCTTCTCGGCAACAATGCGGTCTCCAACGTCGAACGTCGGGTACATCGAAAGAGAAGGGATGTACCGCGGTTCAGCTATGAACGTTCGGAATGCTAAGGAAATTGCCAACGCCCCCAGAATAGTCTTAACATCGTCCTTACTGATGCTGGCCCATTCCGGGAGAATACCCTTCTTCCTCCCATCCTCCTCACCATCCCCTCCATCCTTTCCCTCGCCACCCTCATTTCCGCCACCGCCGCTCTTCAAGTCCGACAGCGGCGGCGGCGCGTCGACCTCGCCGCCTCGGGTTTCTACTCCCCCGTTGCACCCGATCCGCCGGCGGCGCTGCCTCGGTCGGAAGAGCTGGAACCCCCAAAAGTTGGATCCTTTCGGAGGAGAAACGCAGCCCGCGGGCCTAAAGCTGACAGTTTTGGAGGAGCAGATGGATCTGGAGGCGTCGGAGGCGGCGCCGTCAAAGGGCAACTGGGAGGTGGGGCAAGGGAGAGAGGAGTAGACGGTGGGTCTGGCGACGGGGTTCTTGGAGGAGAAGGGATGGTTAGCATTAGGGTTAGGGCTTTGCGAGGTGGCCGAGAAGAACTGGAGGGAAGACATGGTCTTGACTCTGGCCTTCTTCTTCCTTCCCCCTTCCTCCCCTCAGACGCAGATAAAGTTCACAGCTGATATTAATATAATAAAAGTAAATTGTAAAATATATATTAACTATATATCAAATAATAATTAATTTTCTTACACTTTGTATTGAAAATATAAATAAAATTTATTGTATTTTTTTTATGTATCAAAATATAGTTGGGATTAAATATTATCAAAATATAAATACCATGATTGAAAACTTTTTAAATATATGATAAAGATATTTTCAAAATTGTCAAAGAGATAAAGTTGGATTGAAGTATTAAGATTTGAAACACTTCTCAACCTTGTACCAATTTTCAAAATGATAATAATGTATTTTTTGACAAACTATTTTTCTTGATATATTTCATAGAATCACATGTCCTTGTAAGATTTTACAAATTTCAAACTTACGTAGAATATTTAGAAAATTTTATAAGTTTGACTGCTTGATTCAATCTACTAAGACAGAGTGTTGACTGGCTAAGTGTTGATCGACTATCACTATGAGCAGTCTACTGAACGAACATTTCAATCGATTGAAATTAGTTGAAAACATTGAAAATAATTTATTTAAGTGGTTTTCAAAATAGTTTAACTCTCTTACATGCTAATAAAATGCCATTGTAAGAGTCGCCTCCCTTCAGAATGTCTTCATCTCCGCCATTGCCATCCCTGTTCGTGTCGCCATTGTGGAACGAATCACCGACATCGGCGCTACCATGGGTGTTAGTGTCTCTGATGTTGTCGTCCCCGTTACCGTCACCATTACCATCAACGTCACTTACATATAAAATTGGATAGCAGAAAATCATATTAGATGGAGTAGAAATGTGGTATGAGTTACATCTAAAAGGAACCCTTTTATTGCATCAATAAGATTCAAGGGTGTCACTCCAAAGTCACTTGAAACTCTCCATAGCAATATGAAATACATGAATAGATGGAGTAGAAATCTATAGGAGACGAGAAGTTCTGAAACACAATAAGGATGATAGTGTACAGCAAAAACTTGAGATTCTCATAGCAAAATCAAAATTAAAAATATTGAAACAGAATTTTTATGGATAGAAGTGGCATAATTAGGATAACCAAAAGGAAAAGGTCTTCCACAATTATTCATACATGTTGTGCAGTTATTGTAATGGACAACTGTCAAGATATCATGCAGGTGTCACAGGAGCTATCAGGACTTTCTTCTGCAAAAAAAGGTGGATCCGCCACCTTAGCGGCCCCACACGATCGGCCCCACGACCATCTGTGAGGAGGTAAATCGAGAAAGT